>ML837845.1:54202-83360 GCA_009831015.1 Picea engelmannii | reverse complement strand
CAATCGAACTCAGGTGCGAATACACTAGTGCTCAGATTGCAATACATAGGCAGCTCCTCTCGCAGCTCCACGCAGGAATGATTATGGTGCAATGCACGCAGACACCACGTACACAAGCAGATCCACCAGCGAATACAGTACGGAGTTGTATATACCAGCGCCAAAAACACGCATAGCACACACCGAGTTGTGTATACCACAACACCAACTGCTCCTCAGGACGCACCCACACAGAGGAATATCGCAGGAGCTCTCAGTGATCTCAAGCGCCCACCACACAGAAGCAAACACGCTCCTCAAGCACCCACCAAACAACGATCTCAATCGAACACAACTCGAATGCAGATACGAGATCGCGCGAAGAGGGATCTCATGCAGCAAATAACAACACTCAAATGTTATCCACACCGCAACAAATATGCCAAGCGACAACAACGATTTCAAAGAGGGATTTCGTTCAACATTGATACCACAACGATCTTAAACACACTTGAAAACACACCGGCGATCCCGGTAACAACGATCTATATATTCACTTGACAACACTCAAATACTAGCACTCAGGTCGTGAATGCAGCAGGGAGTGAAGGAACATAAAATGCTTTTTACAGCGCAAATAGCAGCTACAGCACGCAGCTAGAGGGAACACAGAACGCGGTCCCACGTCACTCTAGATAACAGTCTCAACGCTATCTCCAGCAGTGATGGAAAACGTCTTCACAAACAATGGCGGGTCGACTCTCTTCACTGAACCAAAAGTGGTGTGGTTCCTCACACGGATCTCAACCTGAGGTCTAGTCTGATACCATATAAAAACTTAGAAATAAACCACACACAAGTGAGAGGATGCTCACGAAGCTTAATTTAATAAGAGAAATAATATACATTTATAGATTAAAACCCACTCCTATCAAAGTGGATCTCAAACCACCTTCACCTCTATATGCGTACCAATGAAAACAAACTCTAAACTATATTCTATTTTAATAGATTCTAGATGTTCATTATTCTAACAAGGAACAATAACCTAATCTTCACATTCTCTTGGTATTCTTTGTACTGCATTTGGGCTCAACATTTTAATGGCTAATGTGTCTAGTTTCCATGTAATGCCTCTAGGTGTTGTTATAATTTTTCATATTTATTTAGTGTTCAATAATTCATAGTTTATTGTTAGGGTTTAGTCACATAATTATACCAATTAGGTAGGTTTTCATACATTACTATTTACATTGTTTACGTAAAATGTCAATTTGATTGGTTGATTATGTATAGGTTGAAGGAACTGCGGTGTCAGAATTAAATTGGTCAAAAATGCTCATGGCAATTAAGAAGGAGATTCATGAAAGTATGGATAACATCCGCAGATTCACGTGTTTGAATTTTTGATGGTTTAGAGCTTGTTTTCAAGTATAAAGGTTTTCACAACACCTGCAATCAAATTTCTGCATCATTTTCTCGAGATGAGAAGCATTTTATTTGTTAAAGTAAAGATTCACATGTTTATATTTGGAATCATGAGAGCCCTTGTGGCTCTGGTGCAAGGCATGAAAAGTCCTCTTGGTCACATGAACACTTTATATCACAGGGCGTTTCAGTTGCAATTCCTTGGTCTGGTATGAAGCTTCAGCCTTCAGTTTGGAATTTACTTGAATTTATGCTTGGTTAGAGACACACTCAGCCTTCATTGCATGGAGGTAAGGATGTTGGATGCCAGAATGGTATTCTTTCAAGCCGGTGAGGAGCAGGAATCAGAGACTGCATTGCATTATGTTTCTATGGCATCACATTCATGCAGTTCACAGAATTTGGTAGATAGGAATAGCCAAGATGATCTTTCTAGATATTCAGAATGTATCTTAGATTCACATAATGCATCTTTTATGGATCTTCCTGCATCTCCTTGAAACCCAGATAATCTAAATTCAAGACAAGTTTAATTGTATTTTTTCTTCTCCAATAGCTTGTCTAAAGGCTCGACAACATGACCTGAGGAAAACTTCCTCCACAAAAACCAATATCAGCGTTATGAGTTCTACACAGAAGAAGATCCTTTCTAAATTGAAGGAAAATGAATAAACGAAAATGAATAGACTCTGGAATGGCTGATGAAAGTAGAAAAGTTAAAGAAGGGATTATCTGAGCTTCTACATGAGATTGTTCTAATCAGGGATCCAAAAGTTCCGGGGAAAATCTATCCTCTATTCAGGCTCGAGGAAATGATTAGTTTCAAAGAATTAGATGATCACATTAAAAGTGTTCTAAAATAAATGTACTATGATTACTCTTTTTATGGAAAAATAGCCATTTGTCACAAAATGCATTAAAGAAGTTTCATTCAACGAATTTCTTATGCGGTCACATGCATGCAGTTATATCAGGAATGTGTGTGGAGTGTGTGAGCAAGATACAATACTACTGTGTAGTGTGGAGTGCAGTGTGTATGTAAGGAGAGGATGGTTATTAAATAATTAAGCTTAAAAATGTACACCTATTGACAATGGGCAGATTTAATAGGGGTTTAGTGTTTAATAAGTTTTCTATGGACAGGATTAAATATGACTGGAATATTCTTAGTAGTCACACAAAATAAATGGCTTTGAGTTCATTAACTTCCTAGCTATTATAGAGACATCCGTTTATTATTATAATCATATTTAAAAATTACTTTGATAGCTAACTGATTGCCACAACTAAGTAATTAACATAAATTAAAATATTAACACCAAATAAATGAAGCACAACCATTTAATTTATACTTTTATGACATGATAATGAGAAAACTACGGGATTATCATGGCTATTCACCTTTCTACTGGTGGGCGTTTTATTTTACATGTTGAAAGATAAACGAATTAATTTACACGTTTGAGTAATTCCAACACCACCAGGTATAATTAATTACCCTGAAATGCAATTTATGCCACACGAGGAGATTACTCTGGATGCCACTTTTATCATGGCGTTTCATCTCTTCTGGTGGGCATTTTGTTTTACATGTTCAAAGATAATTTTTTCCAGGGAACTTAGAAGCTTTGGGTTGCGATTTAGCCAGTTTTTCTGCTTGGTTTTGATGTGTGATTATAAATCTTTCCGAGCAGAAGCTACATAAGGCGCTGGTATTTGTAGAAGACGTTGGTATTTGCATGTATGTATTAATATTTTTGAATGTTGTTTTTAGTTTTGGTTGATTATCCATTGAGCATGCCTCTCAAATCTGATCATCTTTTTTCACTATCTTTTTTTGTCATTGATGCAGCAGATCTCTGAACATGTTTGATGTGTGATTATAAATCTTTCCGAACAGGCTAAGAAGGCGCTGGTAAATCTTTCCGAACAGGCTAAGAAGGCGCTGGTATTTGTAGAAGACGTTGGTATTTGCATGTATTTATTAATCTTTTTGAATGTTGTTTTTAGTTTTGGTTGATTATCCACTGAGCATGCTTTTCAAATCTGATCATCTTTTTTAACTATCTTTTTTATCATTGGTGTTTTTTATCATTGGTGCAACGGATCTCTAAACATGGACAATTTCGCTATCGTTTTTGTTATTGGTGCAGCAGATGATTTCACTATCATTTTTGAAGGTGAATGCCAAGATAGGCATTAGCGTTCCAACCACAGTGCTTTACAAATTTCAGGTGAGTATTGTCTGAGGCTTTCGTAGGGATTGAGAGAAAATTATTGATAATCTCAACTTAAGTTTATTTTAATGAATTTTACTTTATAATTATATTTTTATTTTTATACTGATTAAATTTGTTTTAATGAATTTTACTTTATAATTATATTTTTAATTTTTTAGTTATATTTTTATTTTTATAATTTTTTATTTGTTAATCAATAATAAAATTTAATATATTCTTTTAAAGATTCGTTTCATCTTATCAGTCTTTACGCGTTCACCAACAGCTATTTAGCTGTTGTGCTAGTAATTATACAGATTATCATTACCCATGATTTTTTCAGTATTGGATTTCCACATAAAATCACTCTGTCAAGTGTGTGATTGTTGTTGTGTTGTGTTTGATTTACTGTCACAGTTTTATGTTTTACTTTGACTGCCTAACAAATAACAAATGGTATCAGATAACAGAGTTGAAGAATATAAGAACCAAGGGAAAATACTTGTTCAGAATCGAATATGCAAAAGAAATCGAAAGTTGGTTGTTGGATCAAAGCTAAATAGACCGCGAGATAGAGGACGAGCACATTCTGCTCGAGTGGACAGAAGAAAAAAAAGACGAGGCTACTGAGGACGCGATATTGGATGGCTCATTGTTGATAAACCCGTGGATCTTCACTCATAACGCGTGCAACAGGTGTTATAACTCGAAATTGCCAGGATCGTTTCTCTTTACGTGTGTGCGAGGCGCGAAAATTGGTTTTCATCGCTGCATAACAAGGAGGGTGCTATATCCGAGAAAGGTTATTGATATGAACTTGTATGCAGTTAATAAATATTGGTGAAGGTATAATTTTTTTAAATTAATTTCTTAAAACTAGGTTGGTTATTGTATATGAAGTGGTATACTTTGACAAGTCCACACAATTTTGTTGGTTTAGAAAAGGGGTTGAAGTTTATGATAGTGGGGCTAAAAACCCCTTTTTTTTTTTTTTTTCTTTCTTGAAATATATATTTTGGGTGGGGTGGTTTTTTAATATAAATTTATTCAGGAGTTGTGCACTTGTTTATTGGAGAGAAATTTTATTTGACTCGTGTGGAAAGATTCGACGTTTGTGCTAATGGCTCGGTGAGAAATTTTATTTGACTTGTGTGGAAAGATTTGGTGTTTGTGTTAATGGCAGAGTTCTAAGTTTGAGGTGGAGAAATTTAATGGAAATAATAACCTTGAGTTATGTAACCTCAAGATGCACGATATGCTCGAACAACAAGAGCGATGATGGTTGAGTCACCGTGAAAAACAAATTGTATTTACTTTGGAGTTGTAAAAATTATTGATTATATGTAAATGGGCATATGTTTGTAAGACCTAAATAGGCATGCATACCCTGATTTATTAGGTCACCTATGAAAAGAGTAGACACAGATTTAGGTAGATTGAATATGTGGGGGGGCATGTATGTTGGGTTAACCTTGACTCGGTGAAAGAGTTAATGAGTTAAATCTGGGTTTCAAGTCAAAGCAGGTGGTTTTCCGGGTACATGTTTTTTGGGTATCCCATGGTATTGTGTCCATGTATTGCATGTAATTAAGCTTATAAAATGATTGGTGAACTCCATTGTAAATGGGCCTGGAGGTAAGTGGTGAAGGCTTACTTGACCGAATTTGGTCAAGGGAATGTTCATGTTAAGGTGGAGCACTGAGACTCCAGTGTAAAGTCCCTGGAGGTGAGTGACAAAGGTTCACTTGGGTTGGGTTGGTTTGACCAGATTTGATAAAAGTTTTTCGAATGAAAAGTTCGAAGTGGAGTAGTGTGTCTAGGTTATAAAGGTGGGTCTGTAGAAAGGTTGATGTGTTGGTAGGTCAATCAAGTGTTTGAGAATATATGATGAAGGTAAGTTCATATCCATGGAACTTATAAAGCATTGCAAGGAAGATGGGATCGAATAGACATGTCTAGTAATGCCAAGTTGCAACAATAGTTGTGGACATAAGCGATTGTGCTATTTGGTAACTCGATCACCATCGGTTGCAAAAGACAGGAATATTCAAGAAGAGGTACGAACAAGTCATCTCGTAATTACTCAAATGTGAAATTATTCGATTGTGATGCTTATGTTTTGTATCAACATTCTAAGTAGGTGTAACACCCCATATCTTGACCTTTAGGGAGTTAGAACATTGATTGTTTACTCATCTTAGTAATTCAATTCTTAACATTTGTTTGGGCTCAGTTAGATTGGGATAGATATTTGAGATATGTACATCTTGACCTAATTATGTGTTGCACGATATTATTTTCACTATTATATACTCATGATGATGATAGCTCTTTGGTTTGTTTAAACATGCAAGTTAAAATGTGGAACTTAGGTACGTGGATACTAGTTCAAGTTATGATGTGAATGCATAACAGATGTCATACATGCTAAAATAAACACGCATTTCTTAAATTGAACGTCGATACATATATGGATCCTTATATGAAATTATTATGTATATGCATAGATATGAGTTATTGGTGGATTAACTTACAGGTTAATGAGCTATGCGATAACCAAATGACTATAGTGTTGAGTTTACTTGGATGTCGTAGACATCAAGAAGATAGTATATGCTATATGTTGTACTCATTATTTAATTTATGATTCGAAATATTGCTATGATTTGTGGTGAGTGTGGTTTTGAAAGGATGCACAACTTGCCCAGAGTGGTTGTTTGATGACATGACTCTAAGAACAATAGTTTCACAATATGGATTGATGTAGGGTGTTGACCCTAGTTCTATAAGGAGGGGTGGAGGTATTGCCCACCGTTTATCCTCTGAAACCTAGAGTCATGGAAGGGTTGTATGAAGTCACGCTCCCCTAGACGTGTGATGACGACTGCTAGTTGCCTGTTGGGGAAGCTTGGTCGAGATGTATGACACTTCCACTTACAGGTTCTATTTGGAGTTAGGTCAATATAGTTGATGCTCCAACTTAGTCCAACAAAGGAAAGGATAGGATGGAAGACAAAAGTAGGTTAGGAAGGAAGGATGCTTCGATGTTAGTTGAGAATATTGATTGAGGATTAGAGGTGCCACTTTTGTTTACTCACTTGGTTCCTACCATGTTTAAAACCCTCTTTGAATTCCTATTGATATTTTAAGTGTGATAATGACTTATTGATGGATTGGTGTAATTTTGTTCATTAAGATTATTAAATGATGCATTACTTGATCTGTTGTCTTACATGTCTTGGTGATCATATAGGAACTGTGCTCTAGGGGAAATGATTGTTTATCGTTGGTACATGCATGAGATATGTGTCTGCTAGCTATGCACACATACCCTACCCATGTATACTAGTACACTTAATTAATGTATTAATTATTAAAGTAGATTATTAACTATTTAATTGAATGTTTATTGAATATGTAAATTATATTGCATACAAAATATCTAGAAGCATTAAATACCTTATTTGACTTTGATTGATGGTTGGTATGATGAATTAAATGAGCATGGTGGGTTGTTATGTACATTTTGGGGAAAATTGTCAAATTGCATTTATTAGCTAGCATGAGAAGAAAGACTTTGCATTTTATTTATTGTTGTTTAATGCAAGTCATTTATATTTTAGTTCTATTTTAATATTTTCCCAAAAATCTAGATAAGGGAGGTTGATGGATAATAATGAGGGTGGTTGAGGAGACTTGGGGAAGGGTGTATGGAAATTTGATAAATAGGGAGAAGAAGTGGTGAGGAGAGGAGGGAAGGAGGTTTGGAGTATGATGAGAGGTTGTGAAATCTTTGGAAGATATAGTTCTTAAGATGGTTTTCTTTGAGAATTTGTGCTTTGTTGTTTTTGGAGTCACGAGCACGGAGGGCCAAGTCGGTTTCTTGGAGATAGGAAACTGGCTAGGCTCTTAGTTGGTTGGGAGGATTCCGTTGTTTCACTCTAGGAAAGAGGGAAAAGAATGGTTGGGAGCATCTCCCTACTACTAGCAAAGATACATTGCAATGGATGAACTTCAACAAACCATGGAGGAGGTATTTTCATTGGCATTTTGTTGTACTTTTGTTTTAAGTTTTAAATCTTAGACTTAACATATTACTTATTTCATCATGTTATTTATAGTTATCATTGAAAAAATGTGAAAGAGTTGTGGAAATAAAAATCAATGAAATTATGTTAAATCAAAGTTGTTAATGCCTATGTATTTAATGAGTGATTAATTGCCTAACATCCTAGATGGGTGCTACATTTGGTATCAGAGCTATGGTTCTAACTCTTATAGCCTATGGGCCTTCCCAAATAAAGATCAAAATAATTATAGAAATAATCGTTAAATATAATTGAGTTATTATTTTAGAATATTTAAGACATGTTCAAAATTTTAGAACATGGAAATATTTACCACAAATTCCAATGCCCATAATTTTAAATTTAAGATGTTATTTCAAATAACTATGTTTTGATTGGTTAGATGTTTTTCAATGCTCTATTTTTATTGTAGAAGCAATGAACAATTTCTTAATCTTTATTGATTGAACTCACACTTTACTCATAAGCATATCTGGGAAACTTTCCTAGTTTACTACATCTCTTTAAACATGTTGCATGGCTAATTTTGGACTACATAATCCCCTAAAAACTTAGTCAATGAATCTACATGCAACACGAAGGACCATTATGCAACAAGTTGTCCATGCTGTGAAATGCAAGAGCTAATGCCAAATTTAAATAAGATGAAATAATAGTTAGTTTTAAACTTTCAGTTTCTGCATTTATAAAAGTCAGAATCTGTAGGTTTAGAACATAAATCTAAGGGGTAATGAAAATTGAAAGGAGTGTGTTATAAAAGCAACCATTAGCTACTTTAGGAGTAAGTTGGATGCCTGTTGGAACTATAGAAAGTGCAAATTAAAGACCTTAAAGTTGCCCTCCTAACAATTTTGGTAAACATGGTTTGCAAAATCTAAACATGGCTTTTAAATATGACAATTTTTTTTTAGAGAAAATTCAAAAAACAAAAAAAACTCGGAATCAACCAAGATTGTACCATATTCAAGATGTGGATAAGATTGTACCATATTCAAGATATGGATATTAGTATTGTTTTTCGTTTAGAGCTGATAGATCATGGTTGCTGTATGTTGTGAAGAAGATTCATATAGAGACTGAAACCTGAAGAACAAGAAACCTTTGCATGCCCTGCTCATGAGATGTGAGTCCCTCAAACAATGCACAAATTTATGTAATGGGTTGCAGTTTGCCAGAAATTCCCTAAATCCGCAATTAAAATCTTTGCTCAATGCCAGGACATGTAGTGTCCTACTGTAAATTAAACATCTATATGTACTGCTAAAACTAAAGAAAACATAAAAAAAAAGCACTGTTAAAACTAAAGAAAACATAAAAAAAAATAAAAAAATATAATCCTAGTGTGCGAATATTGTTCAATTTAGTTGCCCAAGCAGCATAAGTTGTTGATCCACGAAAAACCGTATCAATGGCTCTTCTGGCGCATTCTTGCACCACTTCCAGTCTACCCTTGATGATTTGTGTGGCGTTTATTGTGACTCGTCCATCATACGCTCTGACTCATTCATCATACGCTTCAGCTTCTTAAGAAAGAAGGTTTGATGGGTTCGAAAATTCGATTTGGGCTTGCTTTAACTCACTCGATTCATTTAACTGCGTTCCTCCAACTAAATTGATACACTGGTTCCTTTCCTTCCTTCAAAAGGCCCCTCCCTTTGTAAAGGCCGATTCCCGGTGCCTCGATCGATTCGATAAATGTGGATCCTAGAAAAGGTGGGGTATAAAGATGATAGATAGTGCGGACTTATCCCGATGGGAATTTCAGTAAGCAAAGGTCTCAGCTCGGATAAGTTCTTGGCTTTTCTTGTGCTGTGCACGAGATCTCGTAGTTGTGTTTGGCATAATGACTTGTGTTTCACAGTCCCAGAGTCTAGACTAGTAGGCGATCAAAGCCACTAGGATCAATGTGACAAAGTGTGATTATTCCAACAACGTCCAATGAGTCATTAGTGATTTCAGTCGGTATAGGGACTGATCTCCCAAGGTGTGAAGATTTGTCTAAACGAGCTCTGTGTGGTTCTTCCTGAAAGCTGGGCAATCAGACATTTCTAACCACAAATAACAAAGGTACAGGCACCACCTATAGCAGGGGAAACTCGATTTCCTCGTAGGAGTGAAAAGAAAGAAAATGCAGGCCTGGTTCCATTGGTCTTCTAATTCCTCATCGGCCTTGTTATCATTCATTTTCAACAAATTTGGTTTATCTCCATCCTTACAAAACTCCTGCCTTACGAATTAAGTGAAGTAAAAGAATGATATCCACTTTACTGTAGAGGTTGATCTTAGAGTACGATGGAATGTGGTCTATAAATATCCTAACGGGCCACATCCAAAATGTCACATGGTTTTATTGACTATCCGTACAATTTCTTCATTCAAAGAATGTACTCGTAGATGTCAATGCGATAGGGTTCGTATTTCACCTCTTTACGTTCTTTGGATAGACTTTGTTATGATTGTTTGAAGTCACTTACTGTGTGAACCTTTAGCTCCTAGCCTGCGAGCATTCTAGGCTAAGGATGGGGTTATTATGACTCTGAAGGAGCATGGGAGTATTGCATACCCACGAAATGATGAAGAATGTAAGTTTCTCTTCGACCCATGATATAAATTTGTATGAAATGATTTTATTTTTGGAAGGATTCCTGTGTTTAGCGAAGTCTATATTTGGTTCTTGTTAGTTAATCTATGGGGCATTATCCCTCATTTGTTGAGAATTCCTCCGAAAGAAACCCAAGTTTCCTTACAGAACTCGTGAAATACCCATAATCTCTATAACTGTAACTGATAGAGTTTTCATAACTATGTTGGACAACTCCAATTTGTCTCTCATCTATCTTGAGTTAATTGATGTTTTTCCTTGATATGTGAAGCAAATTCATATCCTGGGCAAACTCAAGGCCAACATGATTGATCCGAAGACGTCTCTATCCACAAATAGGAAGAATGGACCAACAAATGCTCCAAAATATTGTAGAAACACTACAATTTCCAATGTCCCCATGAAGAGAAATGATACGACGCTTATTGGGTATGATCCGAAATCCATGAATTCAAGGGAGGCGGTGGACATTAATGCACAACTTCCAAGGCCACCATTATGATTTTACCTCTTCCACATGAATCATTGGTCAATGCATAGGTATATAGGATGAATTGAATATCCTCTATCCTATTCTCGATTAGACCTCGCATGCAATCCTATCCACATACTTTTGGTTGTCCAACCCAAGAAGACCTTAGCGTACCCACTATTGGAGAACTATCAATACAATTGAAAATTGACTAGACTTGTGAGGTAAATAGTATGAGTCATCCTTGATAAGGTCATCTTGTATACATGCCAACTATCCCATCACTTAGACTAGACCTGTCAAGAAGGACTCTGTCGAGTCATAAGCCTTTCCATTGTACCCTCGAATGGGTTACGTCTCTCTGAAACTTCATAAAGTCGTGTGTAGCAAAAAAAAAAAAATTAGATGGAGAAAGTTGGGGGAGAACCAAGCTCGTCTCTAAATCAAATCCTTAATAATTAATTTGGTGCTTCCATTACAAGCTGCCATTCTAAGCCTACAAATAGATTTATGCATCGTTCTACCTACTCTCTTAAATTATTGACTATGCAACCATTATGCAGTGAAACACGTGCACTCTATTACTTAACGTGCACTCTATCTATTACCTAATGTGTACTCTAACATGAATATGTACCTAATCTATTGACAACCGAAGAAATTTTTCTAATACTAGCTTGAAGCTATTTATCTTAACCCATCCTACTATTCCCATTAAGATTTAGCCCATTATCACGTCGAATCCTAGCACATGTAGATGTGCCTCAACCATTCTTATATCTTGAATTCTCTAAGAATATCCATGCTACACCCACCATCGTACCTTTTACAAATAAATAAATAAATTATTATAACATTATCATATCTTTTACACTCATTTTGTTATTATCTTCGCCTCTAACTTTTGGTGGAATAGATTTTAGTTAACTATTTAAACAATTTATATGATAATTTAAGCCTGAAAATAACAATGTATAGATGCAACCATGAAATGAAAATAAAGGTAATCTCATATTCATTTCATTTTTTATTTATTGAATTGAATTTAAATTAATTATAAAATATTTCTTATTTTTGAATTGAAAAGCTCATTATATGAGCAATGCTATGCATTTAGTGGGTTTTATTGTATTTAGTAAATAAATTACTAATGTTGTTTGGCATTGATATTGACATATTATTGTTAAAAAGATACAGATGTTTAAGAATAAACAATGCCCATACATATTGTTGTTAAAAAGGATAAGTTATTTAAGAATAGACAATGCACCCATATTTAGCTACAATCTTTCTAAAGATGTTTAAGAATAAACAATGCACATACATATTGTTGTTAAAAATGATAAGATGTTTAAGAATAGACAATGCACACATATTTAGCTACAATCTTTCTGGAGTGTTGTTGTCCATATATATACTTGGACAATTATAAATTTGGAAATTCAATTTATTTTATTTTATTTTAATTTATTCTATTTATTTATTTTCTTAATAAGTTTTCTTTAAAAATTATAAAAGCTTAGTGCATCATTTTCATGGAAACTAGATGAGAAAGACGTTTTAGAAGCTTAGAGGAATGGAAAATCATTAAGAGGAATTCAACAATTAAATTTATAGATAATAAAGCTAAATTTGTTTGTAGAAAAATATTTTAAAATTAATAAATGATAAAAAAAAATTTAATTAAAGAAGAGTAAGGAAAGTTGTGGTATCTATGAACATGATAATATCATTTGAAAATAATATTAAACAATTTTATATTTGAAGTCTATATAAATATATTTACATTATATATATATATATATATATATATATATATATATATATATATATATGTGTGTGTGTGTGTGTGTGTGGTGTTTTCACAACAATAAAGAGAGGTAATAGTAATGTATAAATATATCAAACAATACATATATATTTTATAAGTTGAGTAAATTAATAAGTGGTTTTAAATTAGGGTAAATGAAATGTGTTATTTATATTCAAACTATAAACTTATAACTTAAGTGGTGGTGTATGGCATTGTGAGCACGAGAAGGAATGTAAGTGTAGATTTATATAACCTCTACAAGCTTGACTATGGAATCGAGTTCTTAGAGTGGAGAATGGAGAACTCTATTTGCACATTATAATTAAACTTGTTTTAGCCATTCTAGTCCAACTTGACATATTTTAAGGTTTATCGTGGTGTACTAAAATAAATCTTGTAGGCTACAAAATAATTTGTTGACACATGAAACATGGATGATGTATAGCTTAGGGGTCATCCTCCACTTAATGAGTAAGTGGGAGGCCAGGACTCAACCTAGTTTCAACTGAAATCATAGGCATGCATATGAATTTGTATAAATGGTAAAGAACACTATGTGAGTGGATGTGAGGGCTTGGTTAGAATCATCTAAAGTAACCAATCTCAACATTCCTAAGAGTGAAGGATGTATCATCATTGCAAGAGAGACAATGACAACTTGTGAGGCAAAAAGTGGTGGGCTTCATGGGGAGGTCTATCAGATAGTTGGCTTAGGTTGATGGATAGGTTTTATGGATTGTTGGTTGTCATTGGTTGTAGAGGATTATAAACACAAAGAAAAATCAAAGGCACGTAGATAGGGGGAGCAGCCCCAAGGAGAGTTCATTCAAGGGGTGCATCCCCAAAGGGATATACCCTTTTCCATTGATGTCAAAGGGGGGGAGATAGAAACATTGATAAAGAGTATAAGAATAAATGTTATCAAGACTAAGTGTTGCCATCAATGCCAAAGGGGAAGATTGTCAGACAATTGGCTTAGGTTGATGGATAGGTTGTATGGATTGTTGGTTTTCATTGATGTCAACTATTGGAGAGTGATATTGTAGATTGATGTCAACCCTTGGAGAAAGTATGGTAGCAAAGCCCGGTAGCACAAAGGTTTGGGTAATGGACCCAAGTTTATTTGATGTAAAGATGAATCATTATTGTCTTGTCATGGTTGATAAGAAGTACAGATGGATGAACTCCAAAGTGGCCCCCTTATGGTGAAATCCCTCACGGGAAGACGCTTTGCGGATTGAGTTATCCCAAGAGAACCCATGCTTAATTATGGAATAATGAGATGAAGGTCAGTGATTTTTTTAGTGAAACTATCCTAGATGGATAGTGCTTGTCATGCCATTTCTGGTGGTATGTGGAACGTCACATAACGCCTAACGGTTAGAGAATTATGGCCATGAGAAGTTGGAGACCCCAGGTTTGGGTAATGGACCCAAGTTTGTTTGATGGATAACGATATGCGTTATGATATATTTTCAGATAATACTATTCTATATGGATACTACATGTCATGCCATTTCTGGTGGTATGTGGAACGTCACATAACTCCTCACAGTTTGAGAGTTATGGCCTTACGAAGTTGGAGGACCCTCATATGTCATCTAAAAGCCCCAAAAGGTCAAAGTAGTCAAAGTGGTTTATGAGATTTTAAAAGGTAAATAATAAAGTGAAGTAATGAGTGTATTATAATTCAAAGTGAATACAAAATAAATTATTTTAATAATAAATTTAATGGAGAAATTAGAAGTGGGTTAACCCTAAAATAAGGAAAGTGGGGCCAAGTGACCTAGAAGATGTTTTTAAGGAAGTTACTTGGAGAGTATAAATAAGATGCATGGCTCTCTCATTTAAGAAAAACTTGAGAATATTGAATACCTATAGGTTTCTGAGGTAACCAAAGGATATATAAGCCGAAATTCTGAGGAAAGTGAAGAAAAGAAGGCTGGAATTTAAGGAAGGATAAATTCTTTTGATGATGCTTTCTAAGGTATATTTTTTTTCAGGTCATCTCACCATTTTCACAATAACTTTTTTTATAGAATGATTCAGACCATGCAATTTCTATGAAATTGAGGAAACATATCCAAGTATCTATGGTAAAAAATTAAGCTTGTGGGTCGTTGTATTTTTGGAGTTACACTCCGTGGAAAATAGGGTTTGTGGCCAGTCCTGAAACTAGTCAAAAACATGTGTTTCGGGTAAAAACGTCATAACTTCTTCATAACAAATCCAAATTCTGTGAAACCAAATGGTTTTCTTAGAGTATAGTCTTTAGTATGTTTTTTAACAATTTTAGATCAATTCAGAAAATATTCTGTGTGGGGAACTCTCTATAAGGGGGCTCTCTAGAATAATCCAAAATTCAGCAAGGTGTGCCATTTTTTCTATAACTCCTTTTTTGAGAGGTTCCAAGCAGTGAAACTTGTAGGAATTGCATAAAACACAATGAATAACATTGTTTATCAATTTCAGATATTTATTCATTACACGTACAAAGTTATGATTATCTCAAGTTAGGGTTGTTGACTAATCCAAAACTAGTCTTGTGAGACTAAAGAAACGTTTGATGAAAATGCTAGTATCTTGTTGTTAAAGTTAAGGAAAGTTTGGAGGTATGTGATAATATACACCAGGTCTATTACAAAGTTTCAAATCATATTTGGATGATGAAATTTATGAGGGATTTGGGTTGAGGTACATGTCGGGTACATGGTTGAGACAAGTAGTTGATGAGTTGGCACATACATAAGGTGTATAGTTGATGATGCTAGTACATATTGATGAGTCATAGTTGATGAGTAGTTGATACATGATTGGTACATACTTGGTACATGGTTGGAGGCACTTGTTAGTAGTATTGTTGACACATGGTTTATGGATGATGTAACATACTTGTATTATCAGAAACACATATTGATCTTGGTGATGATTATGAGTTGTTGTGTTATACTTGGTTGATGAACATCTTTGAGAGTTGTATTGGTGATTGGTGAGTAGATCTGATTTGGTTGATATAATTAATGAGACTGATTGTTGTTATAGGTTGTTTGGACATGTTATTGTGACAGGTTATTTGTACAGTTTTGGCGGATGGTTGATGCACTTGTTCATGGTACAGGTTGAGGTATAGGTTGGTGCATGGTTGATGAACTTGTTTATGGTATAGGTTGATTATAGGTTGGTTGGTATAGGTTGGTGCATGGCTTATGCACTTGTTTATGGTACAGGTTGATTACAGGTTGAGGTACAAGTTGATGCATGGTACAGGTTGTTTGGTACAGGTTGATTGGTACAGGTTTACAATGGTATATCTCACAGTGATAGTGTGACAGTGGTTCCATAATTCTACTTATACTTCAGGGTGGTTGGAAGGGGCAAGGACATGTGGTTGTAGCTACCTTTCGGTTGTAGACAGAGAACATAGGGGGTTGTAGCCTCCTTTTGATTGTAGCCAGAGAATTGGGGAGTTGGAGATTCCCTCAGGTTGTAGCCTGAGAAACTAGGGGGTTGGAGTCTCCTTCCAGTTGCAGTTGGAAAACAAAGGAAGTTGGTGCTTCCAATGAATGTAATTCTTCAAGACATGTAAGAAAAAGAATTCCATGGTGTTAGCACTTGGTAAATTTCCTAGAGGTTGAAAATAGAAGAAATCTACAAAGGTAACTTTATCCAACCACTTTTGAAGCTGGGATCTAGCCCTTCCAACTTCAGAGAGGGATCTCTCTATATGATTTAGCTATGTTTCCAATTTTAGATATTAGGCTAGGTAAAGAAATAGGTCGGTTTTGTTGTCAAAGTGTTTTTTTGAATTGGTTAAGACAGTCTACACATCCATTGGGCTATGGGGTCTGTGTTTAATAAAATATGAAATACAAACCAGAAACACAAAGGAAAAACTTTCACAGGGCGAGATAATATAATCAATGGATATTTTAGTAGCTTAAATGATGATTAGCAGAAAATATGAGAAAGATAATCTCAACAAAGAAGCATTTAAGAATTCCTTTATTGAAAATACCAGAAGAAAAACACTAAAATATTTCGAGTCGGAAACAGGGTATACGAGATAAATCCTGCAACATTCGTTACTCTTAAAGATTAGAATTAGAAAAAAAAGATGATCACAAAGCAAGAATAACATTCAACTTAGAGAGTAAACATCACCAGTGAATACATGCAAGAATCCTATAAAAGTGCCTCCTTTTTATTAATGGAAGATCTCTTCAAAATATTACAGTCTGAATAACGTCAGGGTGTGAAGAACAACAACCCTCAATACTTCGAAAGGTGAAGTATTTATAACTCAAATTACAAACGGTCCTGTCATTAATGACCAGGACGTGCTAAATCTATTTTTAGCCTAACTAATTTAACAAATTTCCTAAATCTAGGAACTGCTTGATGACTTGGTGTAACTGCACGCTGATTTCTGGGTAGACCATTGATGAAGCTTTTGCACGACCTCATTTGACTGGACATCTGACTGGACCTGGAAAACTCATCTTCTAATCGATCAGATCACAGATTTCCTCCCATCTGAGATGACTGGGCACATTGACTTTGAGCAGTCTTCGATACACTTCGTCCATTTCTGTATACTTGGTGAATGTAGGCTTGGTGAGGAATATGTATCGAATTTCATGTTGGATGCTGATGTCCCACTGAAGGGCATCCAAGAATGCCTTTCCGGTGATGCTCCCTTGTATGCCTGCAAACTTTGAACTTTCCTTAGACACCTCATCCAATCTCTTCTTGTAATCTGGGAGAGTCATCAATTTATCATTAATAACCTTTAGACCAGGTAGACCTTTCTTCTGGAGAGCTTCAATCTTGCTGAAGAATCTCTGTACCCCTAGGTCCATGGTCTGAACCTTTTCTTCCAGTTGAATCATTAATCCTCTCTTGGTAAAAACTCTTTTGACCTCAAGGATGGTCTCTATTCTGTCCTCGATCTTCATCTCTTCTAGCTCTTCTCTGGTCTTAGAATTGAGGAACTTGATGATATCATTCGCCTGTGTTGGCATCTCCCCCAATTCTACTCTGATCTTCTCGATGGCCTGTTTGCTCCTCTGGACCAATTCATTTTGCTCAAACATGATCTGGATCATTGGCCATATCTCATTCATGGACTTAGTGATGTCTGTCCATACACTCTCTTTAACCTCGACCAATGTCTTGCCTGCCACTGTTTGTTTCCGGAGCTGCTGTAGCTCCTGCTTGAGCTGCTCTGTCACCTACTTTTCCTTGGAGAGGCTGGTCTGGAAGGAAATTTTGAGTTCCTGAAGGTTCTCAACTTCCTTTTTAAGCCTACTGATCTTTGTCTCCTACAGGTTTATCTTTTCCATGGATTTGGCCAGGTCGGCTGTCTTCTCTTGTGATGTCAATGGAGTTGCGGATGGGACTGCGGTCACTGATGTTGTGCTTACTCCTAAAATTGGAATGGAACTCAATGGAATGACTTCCATTGGCTTCATCTGCTCCTTTTCCTTTAGTATTTTCTTCATCTCAGCTTCCATTTCTTTGAGTTGTGCGTTCTGCTCCATGAGTAGATTTAGCATCTCATCCTTCTCGCCTTCTTTCTTTGCTATCTCCTTCGCCTGCGAGTCCTCTGTGGGCGGGAGCTTCAGTTGTTTTCTCAAGGATGCTATATCAACATTCTTCTTCTTTATCATTTCCTCTGTTGCTTTGACATTCGAAGGATCATAACCGATCTTGAGGACCAGCTCATACAAAGTTTTGATCCTATTGTCCTTTGCGAATGATGAAATCTTTTCCATTTTGAGCTATGTTTGAACATTGTTCAGTGACACCTGCAATTTGGCTGCAGAAGCGGAAGCATGCGCCAACATATAGAAAACCATTTCTCCGGTTTGCTTGTGCAGATCCATTTGATCTGCTGGGTGCATGTCCTTCGTCTGGAATTTGAAGGTGGCCCTCTTGTAGTCGGTGATTACCTTGGGATTTGGTACTTGTGCCTGGAGGAAGGCCATGTGCATTCTGCCCTTTTCTGTGTCAAATGAAGACAGAATCCGATGTTGCGCAGTCGACGTCTACTTCCAAAAATGAGCACAAGTGCTGCTGGTAAGGGTCTGGTTATTTTTCTTGATCAACTCGTACTTCTCGAAGATGCTCAACTTGGGCCCAGTCTTACCTGGCTGAGTGTCCAACGGGGAGTCTGTGGATTTCTTCGGCATTGCTGGGGTAATGTCCTTATATAGTCTCGAACCAAAGGGAGGAATAATCGACTTGGTCACTGTGGTAGGCAGGGCTTCCTTTTCCCCTGTCGGGCCAGGGACTGACGAAGTCTTAGGCCTCTTAGTGTGTAGCTGGAACTCCTCGAAAGATACCTTGGTGATAGGCGGAGATAAATCCTGCCTCGACCTCTTCTCTTTTGGGACCTGTGGCGTGGTCGTTGGTGGCACAGTGGTCGGGGGAGTATGTTGTTCCACTTCAATCAATGTGTTGGTCTCCCAGGCTGTCTGATTTGCAAACTTCTCGATTTCAGACCTAGACACATGAACATAAGGGATATTTTTGTTCTTCACCCTCATCTATGAAATTATCCCACATGGATCATAATGCCATGGGAAGCTTAAGAAGAACTTCATCTCTCTCAGCATCTGGTCCGCTTCTTCCCTGGCACCACGACTGTTGCAGATGAAGGAGCCAATCTGCCCCTTGATTCTAAGCTGCTGCTTTTTCTTCAAAGATACAAAATGGATATCATATGAATTCATGATCTGTCTTATATACTCTAAAGAAAATATTCTGATCGGCAAATACTTGGGTAGATTATAAGGTGCCAACTTGCACCCGTATACTCTGATCTGGGTATGGTTTTGATATAGGTACCAATCCTCGGTCTTTGTGTTGTCCGAGAGGTGCAGGATCCTCTGAACTTCATCGTTTATTCGAGGCTTGGCCCTGCCACCTAGCATGCTTACCACAGGGTGGTAGAACAGATTGATGAATGCCTTGAAGATATACTCTGTGGAGTTGTGCTTCAGCAAGGAGGTCCATGCAGTGACTGCCTGAGGTCTACCATCTGCATCCATCTTCTGCATGGAAAATGCAAATTTATCCACCTGGAAAAAGACGAACAAGTAGGCTAATATTGATGAATATATGAACATGCCTTCTGTGCCAAAATTCACGAACTGTTCATGAATATTGTCTGCCAAGAATGTGCTGAAATCAAACTGGGTGGTGGGCTTTTCATCAATGGAGAAAATGGATAGAAAACCCAGAATGGGCTCATCTACCCACTGGTCGGAATAATACCCTAACAAAGCACAAAGGGAATAAATGACCTGGTTTCCCTTAGTGGAGAACATGGACGACAGGTAAGGGGGATTTGTGGAAGGGAATTGAGCGGATGTGGGAAGGAAAAGCTCGAATATTTGAGCTCTTTGGGGAAAAGTCATTTTCTGATACAACTTTGTAAGGATTTCCAGGTTGAAAGGAGACACATAGTCAGCACAGAGAATTTGCATCATCTGGTCTATGGACTCGGGCGTGATAAGGAAAAGAATTTCCCCGGACTAGGAGATGACGGATCTTTGTTCGGGAATATAGTGGGATTGTCACTTAAGCGTGGACTCGGGAAAATGGTGGATCTGGGGAAAGAGGTAAAGAGGTAAATTGGACTCCCAGAGTCCAATTTCATCACTTTGGTCCAGGAAAACTTCCCTGAGCCATGACTGGAGGTCTGAAAAATCAAAGTCGCATTTGGTATCTGCGATTAATCGATCTTTGTCGACCAGTGGAATCTTGTCCAGGTCGACAGGAGGCGGGAGAAACAGATTCTCCTCTCCTTCTGTTTGTTTGGATTTTGGTGCCATCTCTGCAACAGTACCTGCAATAAACACAATGTTAGTGGGGGCAACTGACTGTGGATGAGGGCGATGGGATGTAACGAAGGAGTAAGCGATGACTTTCTCTGGTGCAATGGGTGAATAGCGAAAGTAGGGGAAATAACAATAGTTTTATTTAAAATGGGGTCGGTTGGGCGCAGGAGACAGGTCAGCTGGATAACGGATAGGTTATCCAGTAATAAATGGACAACGGGTCATTTGGGGGTGATATGGCCAGTGACGGTGGCTAAAAAATACGTACAAGTGACGTGGTGGCTAGGGATTGGAGGTAAAAGTCGTAATAAGGGGCTTGCCATGAGTAAAAGGGGGGAGGGGACTGACAACAGTTATGGATGTGACTAACTCGGGAACAAGTGGAAGGTGACATCCATAAGTGACGGGGGTCTATCAGATAGCATATGGTGACGGGACTCGGGGAAAATAGATTGACGCCACGTATAACAAGGGACCCGCCAGAGGGGAAAACCCATTTCGGACCCCCCCCCTCAGTTAAAAATAGATCATCCAGGGGGGTTCGAAATCCATTTTGGGCCATTGATCTACGCGTTCGTTTCCTAGCCGTAGATCTTTTCACATCCTTTATCACTCATTATGGACCCCCCCCTTCCATTAAAGGCAGAATGGACGGGGGGGTCCGTAATCCAATATTGACTGTTGATGTAAGCACTCAATCCTGGGCCGTCCAGATGTGTGCAAATGTTATCAGCGATTCCGGACCCCCCCCGGTTAAAAGCAGAACGGTCGAGGGGTTCCGGAATGCTCTGTACACCGTAGATATGGGTGCCGCGATCAGGACCGTCGATATGTGCAGGGAGTATAAATGGGGAGTGGAAAATGCATGCGCTGGGAAAAACTTAGGATAAATTCATTTTATGGGTTTTTTCCCAAACTTTTCAAGTAGACACCACCATGGGGCTTCGACCAAACGATCTTCTAAGCATAGGAGACATGGTGCAACATTTACATCAAGCTGGTTTTATTGGAATGAAACAATAAAGCAACTAGCCTACATACTAACCTATCTTCCTATAACAGTTAACCCAGATTAAACTGTTGGGTTAAGAATTTACTCTACCCCGGGGCTATCTGACCAAGATTAGACAGTCTGGCCAGATTTATTCACTAATATAGCCTAGACACTTTGGCTAAGATTAAACTGTTTAGCCAAATTCATTCACTACCCTATCAACATTCAAATTTAAAAAGAACTTGGCCATGCTTGAAAGGTATGGACCAAGTTACTATTATTGCATGGGGCTTTTATTGCAATTCTTTTATGCCCTCTTTTTTTTCTTTCTTTTTCTTTTTTCTTTTCAAATTATTTGCAGAATGAAAAATCATTTGTCAACAAAAACACTAGAGACAGATAATATCCCAGTCACCAGTTGATCCTATAATTTATAGGGTGATAACACATGGTTTTCTCTCTCTTTGGGTTTCCACGTAAAACACTAGTGTACCGTGTATGTGTATGACTGTTCATTTTTTCATTGCTTATTTAATCTGCAATTATTGGATGATAATGCTACATTGATATAACACTTGGATTATATGATAAAAAAGGATTAAAATTCTCTATTACCGATTCACCTCCCTCTCAGTAATCCAACAATTGGTATCAAAGTGAGGCTCCTTCGGGAAACAGTTTAAGCACTGGAAGGGGATCATGGATTATTCTGAGAATGGAGTACCAATGTTTAATGGTCATAATGGTTTTAAGTATGAGATGTGGAGCAGAAGGACGAAAGTATTTTTACAGGAACAGGGACATTATATTTGGCTATCAGTTGTTATAGGATATGATAGTTCAAAAAGGGCAAAGACTGCAACCAAGAAGGAATTGAAGAAGAATAACAAAATAGAAATGGATTTCATCTGGGAAGGATTACCTAAAACAGTAAGAGAAAAGGTTGGTAAATGTTCATCAGCCAAAGAACTTTGGGATAAGTTACATGACATATATTCTTCACCCATTGCAGATTCAGAAAATGCCAAAGAAGATGCATATATAGAACAAGAAGAAAGATGCTTATCATGTCAGACAGATTCAGAAGAGGAAGAGTATGATGAAGAAAAAGTTGATTACAGAGAAAAATTGATCAGTGCAATTAAATATCTAAGGAAAGAAAGAGAAGAAAACAAGTCATCCAAGAAAAAATTGATGAAGCAAAAGAAAAGTGTTCAAGGTTCTGAAAATGATTAGTAGGTCATCAAGAATTTAAGAGCTCAACTAGAAGAGGCTAGAAGAATTCAAGAAACTCTAGAATATCAAAAGAAATGTTTAGAAGACAACATAGCAGCACAAAAGGAAGAAGCAGAAAAGAGAGAAAAGATACTTATGGATCATCTCAAGGAAAGAACCAATGACTTAAACCAACTTGAGGAAGAGTTTGGTCAAGAAGAGAAAAGATTGGAAGAAGAAATAATTACATTGAAAATCCAACTTGAAGAAGAAAACAGAACATAAGAGGTCATGAAGTCTCAAATAATGAAGAAAGAAGAAAAGGCTAAGAATATTGAAGAAGAAGTTGTCACACTAAGAGTCAAAATCTTCAAGCTCAACAAGAACGTTGAAGAGACAGAAACATCCACATCAGTTGTAGAGAATGAAGAGAAGCACTCTACGTTGCTAGAAAAGAAAAATGAATAAAATAGAAAGAGTTATGCAGAAGTACTCAAGGGAAGGAATCATGGTCAACCAGAATCTAAGAAAACTATTGAAGATACATCTTTAAGAATACCATCCATGTTCAAGCTACAAAGAATCTTCAATCATGATCATGATAAGTCAAGGAAAAAATTCAGAAGGACTACGCCACTGTTAGGGTCCTAACCCACACATAGGTAGATCAATATATTCAGATGTAATAAAGGTCAATATTAATAAGGCCTTTCAATAAAATAGAATAAGGCGGATGTAAGAAGACCTAATAGAAGCTTCCGCTTCTAGAAGGATCTTCCTCTAGATGCTTCTCTTGATAGACATATGTAATATAAATAAGTGTCGAGGGTATGAAAACCCTAGCTTGGAGATTATTGTAACAGAGCGCTGCTCGACTGGAGGTTGCCCCCTCGAAGAGGCCCATGAACATTTCTTTCTGAATCAAAGTGTTATTTCTGTTGTTGTTCTTATATCATTTCTGTGTTATTGTGGAGATTATGCTGGTTATATTACTGTTATTCTGCCATTTCTAGCATTTTATTTCTATTCTGCATACTTTTTATATCGGGTATATTACAAGTGGTATCAGAGCACTTTCGTTGGCATAAATTGTGGGATTTTTTTTTTTTAGGGTAGAGACATATTCCAGTGTCTTTAAGCCACAGAGATCTGTTGTTACGCGCATAAAACCACGGTTGAGGGATTCATACATGCAAGAAATACAAGTGGTTCTTAAGTGCACATCTGTTGGCCACCCTTGTAACCCCTTTTGGTACCCCTTCGAGTGGTAGCGCATCAGAAAACACTTTTGTATGGATCGACCTAGATTTTCTGAAGCCCCCTTTAGATAAACCGATCGGTCACCTGACTGCTATAGTGCCACCGAGAACAACACTCGAGAATATACTCTCTAGTATCTGGGTAGTTGGGTAGTACGACTAAGGGTACGGTCTATCCTCCTTAGTTAGTGCCCTGAGATATTGGGCTGAGTACTATTGTTGGACCCCGCATGTATATAAGAGAGCTATAGCACAGGGAAAAGCCTTGTCTGTAGAACCCTTGAATACCTAACCTTTGGGGGACAGAAACATAAACAAATTAAAACAGACAAGATCTATTGCCACACAATTGTGTTCGGGTTGCCAAGTAAATACACATTTCTTTCTGGTTAAGCATTTGGGGATTTCATTGCTGCAGTATTCTTCAGATTGAAGTATAACTCCGTAGGTGTTTAAAAAAAAAAAAATTCTGGAATTTTTTTCACCATTATTTGAGACCTATTTCATTAGATTCATCTCTTCACCCTTATCACATTCATCCATATCATTTTTCGGCAAAATTTTTGACCTCGCCCGCCCCTTTTCAGTTCACCCATCCTCATGGCCCATACCCATAGCCAAGACCTGGAAGCTCGCTTCAACACCTTGCAATCTAGTTTCCTCAAGACCCAAAAAGAAGTGAAACAACTCAGTGCTACTATTGCCTCCATCGATTCATCCATCAATACAACCATAAATACAACCATGTAGTCCTCAATGGAGGAAGTCAAACAAGAACTGACCACCCAGATTGAATCTATCTTTGCATCACTCTGCACCAAACTAAAGATCCCTATAGATGACCCTTTTTTCGATGCACCTCCAAAGACTGAAGGTGAACATTCCTCCCATTCCCATACCTTTCATCCCCATCACTTTCAACGTGACCTACACCTTCCACGGGTGGATGTGACCAAATTTGATGGCTCGGACTCCACTAGTTGGGTCACCCAAATGGAACATTATTTCTCTTTATACGACATTACATATGACTTGGCCAAACTCCGTTATGGTGTTCTCCATCTAGATCAAGAATGTTGGCAATGGTGGAAATGGAGAAAAACTTCCCGTGAAGGGTATATTGCTTGAACCCAATTTGTGATTGAGCTTTATGAATGCTTTGACACTGACACCAACCATTTGGTATGTTTGAAAAAGTTGAAACAATCAGGAGCAGTAGAAGAATTCATACTTGCCTTTGAGCGCCTGGATTTTAGAACAGAGGGCATGACTGATGCTTTCTTTTGAGAGTGTTTTATCAGTGGCCTCAAGGAGGAGATTCGGGCCCATGTCCTCATGGCTTGACCTTCGAGTTGGGTGGAGGCTACTAAAAAATATAAAGAAGCACAACAGGTTGTATCCTCTCAAAACCATAAAACCTCCTTTATCCCTTGCCCTAAACCTGTAAATCCCACTACTCCCTCCACCCCATTAAAGATCCAAAAATTGACCAGGGTTGAAATGAATGAACGCCAACTCAAAGGCCTTTGTTATAATTGTGATGGCAAATATTTCCCGGGCCACAAGTGTAAGGAACAAAATATTTTTATGGCCATCTTTGAGGATATTTTGGAAGAGGATGTTGAAACTCCCCTTGTGCCTGACTCACCTGAAATCACTGACATAACCCCTCCCTCAGACCCTCCCGAAGTGGAGCTAATCATTTCCCTCAATTCTCTCACTGGCTTCTCCACCCCCCAAACCCTCAAGTTAATCGGTTACATCAAGCATAAGAAGGTCATCATTCTGGTTGATAGTGGAAGCACCCATAATTTTATACATTGTTGCATTGCCCAAGAAACTCATTGCTACATCCATGCTGTTAACAATTTCCAAATCATGATTTCCAATGGTGGTTCCATGAAATGTGGAGGGTGTTGTGAAAATGTGCGTCTCAAAATCGGTGACTACCACCTAAAATCCAATATGTTTGCTATTGACATGGGCAGTTGTGACATTGTCTTGGGTGCAGATTGGCTAAGGAATTTGGGTCCCATTCTCATGGATTTTAAGGCATTAACCATGCAATTTGACTAGGAAGGCCACCAATATAAATTCCAAGGCATCACAGATGGTTCACCTGAGGTCATTAGTTCCCATCGCATGGAAAAGCTGCTAAAAAAAGGTCATTCTGGTGTCATTACCCAACTCCATGCCATACAAGCAACAAAGACATCCTCGATGCCATAAGACCTCCAAGACCTCCTTTCTAAACACCAAATGGTATTTTCCACTCCCTAAGGACTCCCTCCTTCCTGCGGTATTCATGATCATTCCATTCCCCTTGTACCCGGAAGCCTTCCTCCCAATATCCGTCTGTATCGCCACCCCTTTTCACAAAAAAATGAAATTGAGAAAATGGTCCAGGAACTCCTTACTGCAGGCGTTATCTGCCCTAGTACGAGCCCTTACTCTTCTCCTATAGTCATGGTCATGAAGAAAGAAGGTTCTTGGAGAATGTTTCCTGACTTCCGTGCCCTCAACAAACTGAACATTAAAGACAAATTTCCCATTCCTGTCATTGATGACCTCCTAGATGAATTGAGTGGCGCCCAATTATTTACTAAACTTGATCTTTACTCGGGCTATCACCAGATACGTATGAAGGAGGCAAACATTCCCAAGACGACCTTTCGAACTCATGAGGGCCACTATGAGTTTTTGGTCATGCCCTTTGGCTTATGTAATTCCCCCTCCACCTTCCAAAGCCTCATGAATCATGTCTTCCATCCTTTTCTCTGTCATTTTGTATTAGTTTTCTTTGATGATATCCTAATCTATAGAAAAAACTGGACATACCATCTTACTCATGTGGATCGAGTTCTCTATCTACTCTCTCAGCACAAACTTTTCCTAAAACAGTCTAAATGTGCTTTTGGTGCCTCAGAAGTAGAATACTTGGGTCATCTGGTTGGCAAGGATGGCGTCAGGGTGGATACAAAAAATATTGAAGCTATGCAAGACTGGCCGCACCCAAAGACTCTCAAAATCTTGCATGGATTTTTGGGCTTAACAAGGTATTATCGCAAGTTTGTTAAGAATTGTGGAAAGATTGCAAAACCTCTTACGACTCTCCTAAAAAATAACTCTTTCACTTGGACTCCAACCACTGCTCGAGCTTTTTAAACCTTGAAGACGTCCATGTGCACCACTCCGGTTCTGTCCCTTCCTGATTTCAAAAAGACCTTTGTGTTGGAATGTGATGCCTCAGGGAAATGAATCAGTGTTGTCCTTATGCAAGAGGGTCGACCTTTTTCCTTCACCAGCAGGCAACTATATAAAAGGAATCTAGGTAAACCCATCTATGAAAAGGAAATGTTGGCTATTCTGCATGTCGTTGATATGTGGCACCCTTATCTCTTGGGGAAACGTTTCCAAATTAAGACAAACCATCAAAGCCTCAAGTACTTTATGGAACAACGCATTTCCTCCTTGGAGCAACAAAAATGGGTGACTAAGCTCTTTGGATATGATTATGATATCATTTACAATAAGGGAAACGACAATGTGGTGGCGGATGCACTATCCTGAAAATATGAAGAAGAAGGATCCCTTTTTTCTCTTTCCTTCATTGTACCAGATTGGCTCCAAGCTGTGCGCCAGGAATGGCTACAAGATCCCAAAAGTTCGCATCTGATCCAACAATTTCAGACCAATGCTCCAACTTCCCCAGGGTACTCTTGGCTCCAGGATGAGCTTCGATACAAATGTCGTTTGTGTTTAAGTAAACAATCAAAGCTTAAATCCATGGTACTTTCTAAGCTTCATGCTACACCCACAACGGGGCACTCCAGGTTCACCAAAACCTATGACAGGGTCAAATGTTCCTTCTTCTAGTATGGTATGAAATAGGACATCCGTAATTTTGTCACTGAATGTGAGGTGTGTCAATGAAAAAAGGGAGAAACAGTCAAATCTCCAGGCACACTACAACTGCTTCCGATTCCACCTGCTATTTGGAAGGATATCTCTATGGACTTTATTACCAGCTTACCCAAATCAAGAAATAAATCAATCATAATGGTGGTTGTGGATCACCTTTCCAAGTATGCCCATTTCTGCGCTCTTCAACACCCATTTACTGCATCCATGATGGCTCAAATTTTCATGGACCAGGTCTTCAAGCTTCATGGCATGCCACACTCTATTGTTTCTGATCATGACCCAACTTTCACACGAAATTTTTGGCAAGAACTGTTTAAGCTACAGGGCACCCAATTGCATCTAAGCACAGCTTATCATCCCCAGGCTGATGGTCAAACGAAAGTTGTCAAAAAGTGTTTGGAAACATATCTAAGGTTTTTTGCCTCTGAAAAGAAAAATTAGTGGGCTCAATGGTTACCCCTAGCTAAATGGTGGTACAACACTTCCTACCATACAACTACACGCATGACTCCTTTTGAAGTGGTATATGGATAGAAGCCCCCTTCAGTTCTCTCATACTTACTGGGTACCTCGAAGGTCCAAGCGGTTGAACAAACACTTACAGTTCGAGAGGATATTCTTTGTACCCTTAAAGAGAACTTGGTCATGGCACAGAATCGCATGAAGCAACAAGCAGATCAAGGTCACTTTGAACGTCAATTTGCATAAGGGGATCAGGTGTTTCTGCGACTGCAACCATATAAGAAAACTTCCCTCAAGGCCGAGCAGTGTCAGAAGCTAGCACCCAAATTTTATGGTCCTTATACAGTTCTCAAGCGTGTGGGACAAGTCGTCTATCAGTTAGCTCTACCTAGTCAGTCCAAGCTACATCCCGTTTTTCATGTTTCATGCTTAAAGAAGGTGATTGGAACTAGGTGCCAAATTCAAACCAACCTTGAAGAAGGATCCATTTGGCTATAGCCAGAAGCAGTTTTGGACCAGCGTGAGCATCGCCTGCATCAACAAACCATCAAGGAAGTGCTAGTCCATTGGAAAGATACAACTCCAGCAGATGCCACTTGGGAACCAACTACCATTCTGTAGCAGTTTCCATATCTCAATCCTTAAGGACAAGGTTGTTTTTCAGGGGGCGGACATGTTAGGGTCCTAACCCGCACATAGGTAGATCAATATATTCAGATGTAATAAAGGTCAATATTAATAAGGCCTTTCAATAAAATAGAATAAGGAGGATGTAAGAAGACCTAATAGAAGCTTCAGCTTCTAGAAGGATCTTCCTCTAGATGCTTCTCTTGATAGACATATTTAGTATAAATAAGGG
>ML837845.1:38249-54152 GCA_009831015.1 Picea engelmannii | reverse complement strand
TCTGAATCAAAGTGTTATTTCTGTTGTTGTTCTTATATCATTTCTGTGTTATTGTGGAGATTATGCTGGTTATATTACTGTTATTCTGCCATTTCTAGCATTTTATTTATGTTCTGCATACTTTTTATATCTGGTATATTACAGCCACAAACAAGATTATTCACTCCCAGATATGAAAATTTATTTTATGGTCATTGTTTTTATTGTACTAACTTTGGACATAAGGTTGCAGACTACAGAGATTATAAAAGAAATGTTCAAGCATACCGTGCCTATGTGGTCGCACGTAACATTAAGTGTTACAAATATCATAACTATGGACACATAGCCAGTGATTGTAGAAGCATGATCGATACTTCATGAAAGAGAATACCAATATCAAATATAAGAAAGTATGGATAAGAAAACAGGAAGAACAAGTGAACAAAGACTAGGTACCAAAGATCGCAAGATTGGCAATAAAACGAGATGAAGAAAATTCTACAGAGAAAATGAAAGATGTCAGATACATAAAGGTTTGAAAGATAACTGAAAGAAAGGAAGGGCAGGTAAATAAGGAACATGCTTAAGAGATTGTACTTTCAGGCATTGTAGTGAAAGATGAATCCACAGATAGAAAGAAAGAAGTTAGAGCTCAGAGAGATAATGAATCTACCAATGAAGATGATGATGAATCTACCGATGAAGATGATGATGAATACACATTAGAGCAGGAATTTTTCTGAGCCATCCGGATTAGAGACTCCCAAGTAATATGAATATTAGATAGGGGGAGTCTATGGGATAGATGTGACAGACCAAAGAACCATCCTTTGAGCAGCTTGCAGAGTTTAAGAAGACAGATTCAGAGAAATCAATTAGCAGAAGTACAGTTTGATATATTAATCAAGACTTCATGATAGTATAGTGATAAATGGGTCATCATTATGGACAATTGAACAAGTAGATTCTTGGACAGTATGGACATAGATGGATTCATAAGAACACTTAGCAGGTTTGGATAGATATATGACAGTGGACGACATAATGTATTCATAAATTGGTTCAGAGAGTGATTCAAAGAAAAATGAACATTATCATAATGGATGATAATTACACAGGAAATGGCTCGAACAATGCTAATGGATTCCAAATTGACAGATATTTTTTGGACACATGCAGTGCATACATAAGTTTACATTCAAAATAGAGTAATGCTCAGAAACAACAATGACAAAACTCTCTATGAACAATGGAAAGGAAGCGCAAACAACAACCTCTACATCAAGGTAACTCAAGGTAATATTTTATTAATTGAAATTTATGTTGATGATATTGTTTTGGAGGTACTAATGACAGGTTAAGCCAGAAATTTGCAAAGGATATGCAGAATGAATTTGAAATGTCATTACTTGGAGGAATATCCTTCTTTTTGGTCTTCATATATGTCAAAGAAACCAAGAAATTTTTATTTCTCAAACTATATCAAAGAAATGCTAAAGAGGTTCGGAATGGAAGATCGCAAACTAGTGAACACTCCTATGCAAATCAATTGCAAGTTGAGAAAATATTATGACTCAAAGTCTATAGACAAGAGGCAATACAAGTCAATGATTGGTAGCTTACTATATGTGACAACATCCATACCAGATGTAATGCAGACAGTTGGACAAGTGGCACAATTTCAAGCAACACCAAATGAATCACATGTATTAGCAGTGAAGTAGATTTTCAGATATCTCAAAGGAACATAAGAGTTTGGATTATGGTATCCAAAAGGAAAGGATCTATCACTTATTTCCTACACAGATGCAGATTGGGAAGGTTATATTAATGACCGACGAAGCACCAATGGAGCAACGTTCTACTTGGGTGAGTGTTTAGTATCATGGCTAAGCAAGAAACAATCATCGGTATCTTTATCTACAACCGACGCAGAGTATATTGCAGCAACATCATGTTGTACACACGCTCTTTGGATGAAACAAACTTTGACATATATACAAGTTGAGTATGATGAGCCCATTCCAATATATTGTGATAATACAAGCGCCATATGTATCTCGAAGAACCCGGTGATGCACTCCAAGACGAAGCACATTCCAATCAAGTATCACTTTCTACGAGAGCAGGTTGTAGAAACAACATCAAAGTTGAGTATGTGGGCATAAAATAACAAGTGGAAGCCATCTTTACAAAACCACTTCCACGGGAAGCCTTTGAATATATTCGATAGAGACTTGGAGTTATTTCTAATCCAAAATGAATGCTTTTTGAATGCTTATCTTATATTTCTTAGATGTACACGAGGAAGCACCATAAAGAAGAGAGATTCATCAGATGCAGAGGACAGAGGCATGGTTCCAGGGGGAGCATGAGCGATATGACTTTAGAGTGATAACCTTTATCAAAGGGGGAGATATTATTCATATGACGGGAAAGAGAATAATCAGAGGATTATAAACACAAAGAAAAATCAAAGGCACGTAGACAGGGAGAGTATCCCCAAGGAGAGTTAAGTCAGGGGGTGCATCCCCAAAGGGATATACCCTTTGCCATTGATGTCAAGGGGGGGGAGATAGAAACATTGATAAAGAGTATAAGAATAAATGTTATCATGACTAAGTGTTGCCATCAATGTTGGTGTTGCCATCAATGCCAAAGGGGGAGATTGTCAGACAATTGGCTTAGGTTGATGGATAGGTTGTATGGATTGTTGGTTTTCATTGATGTCAACTATTGCAGAGTGATATTGTAGATTGATGTCAACCCTTGGAGAAAGTACGATAGCGAATCCCGGTAGCAAAAATGTTTGGGTAATGGACCCAAGTTTATTTGATGTAAAGATGAATCATTATTGTCTTTTCATGGTTGATAAGAAGTACATATGGATGAACTCCAAAGTGGTCCCCTTATGGTGAAATCCCTCACGGGAAGACGCTTTGCGGATTGAGTTATCCTAAGAAGTATGGTTAGAGAACCCATGTTTAATTGTGGAATAATGAGATGAAGGTCAGTGAATTTTTCAGTGAAACTATCCTAGATGGATATTTCTTTTCATGCCATTTATGGTGGTATGTGGAATGTCACATAACGCCTCATGGTTAGAGAGTTATGGCCATGAGAAGCTGGAGACCCTAGGTTTGGGTAATGGACCCAAGTTTGTTTGATGGATAACGGTATGAGTTATGATATATTTTCAGATAATACTATTCTATATAGATACTACATTTCATTCCATTTCTGGTGGTATGTGGAACGTCACATAACTCCTCACGGTTTTAGAGTTATGTCCTTACGAAGTTGGAGGACCCTCATATGTCATCTAGAAGCCCCAAAAGGTCAAAGTAGTCAAAGTGGTTTATGAGATTTTAAAAGGTAAATAATAAAGTGAAGTAATGAGTGTATTATAATTCAAAGAGAATACAAAATAAATTATTTCAATAATAAATTTAATGGAGAAATTAGAAGTGGGTTAACCCTAAAATAAGGAAAGTGGGGCCAAGTGACCTACAAGATGTTTTTAAGGAAGCTACTTGGAGAGTATAAATAAGAGGCAAGGCTCTCTTATTTAAGAAACACTTGCGAATATTGAATACCTATAGGTTTCTGAGGTAACCAAAGGATATCTAAGCCAAAATTCTGAGGAAAGTGAAGAAAAGAAGGCCGAAATTCAAGGAAGGATAAATTCTTTTGATGATGCTTTCTAAGGTATGTTTTTTTCAGGTCATCTCACCATTTTCGCAAGATTTTTTTTTATAGAATGATTCAGATTGTGAAATTGCTATGCCATTGATGAAACATATCCAAGTATTTTTGGTAAAAAATTTATCTTGTGGGTAGTTTTATTTTTGGAGTTACACTCCGTGGGAAATAGGGTTTGTGGCTAGTCCTCAAACTAGTCAAAAACAGGTGTTTCAGGTAAAAATGTCATAAATTCTTCATAGAAGATCCAAATTTAGTGAAACCAAATGTTTTGGTTAGATTACATTCTTTAGTAAGTTGTGTAATAGTTTCATATCAATTCATAAAACATTCTATGTGGGGCACTCTCTACAAGGGGGCTCTCTAGAATAAGCCAGAATTCAACAAGGTGTGCCATTTTTGATATAACTCATTTTCTGAGAGGTTCCAAGAAGGGAAACCTGGAGGAATTGCATAAAACACACTGAATAACATTGTGTATAAGTTTCATATCTTTATTCATTACAGGTACAAAGTTATGATTATCTCAAGTTAGGGTTTTTGACTAATCCAAAACTAGTCTTGTGAGACTAAAGAAATGTTTGATGAAAATGCTAGTATTTTGTTGTTAAAGTTAAGGAAAGTTTGTAGGTATGTGATAATATACACCAAGTCTATTACAGAGTTACAAATAATATTTGGATGATGAAATTGATGAGGGATTTTGGTTGAGGTACATGTTGGGTACATGGTTGAGACAAGTAGTTGATGAGTTGGCACATACATAAGGTGTATAGTTGATGATGTTGGTACATATTGATGAGTCATAGTTGATGAGTAGTTGATACATTATTGGTACATACTTGGTACATGGTTGGAGACACTTGTTAGTAGTATTGTTGACACATGGTTTATGGATGATGTAGCATACTTGTATTATCAGAAACACATATTGATCTTGGTGATGATTATGAGTTGTTGTATTATACTTGGTTGATGCACATCTTTGAGAGTTGTCTTGGTGATTGGTGAGTAGATATGATTTGGTTGATATAATTGATGAGATAGATTGTTGTGATAGTTTGTTTGGACAAGTTGTTGTGACAGGTTATTTGTACAGTTTTGGTGCATGGTTGATGCACTTGTTCATGGTACAGGTTGAGGTACAGGTTGGTGCATGGTTGATGCACTTGTTTATGGTATAGGTTGATTACATGTTGGTTGGTACAGGTTGGTTCATGGTTGATGTGCTTTTTTATGGTACAGGTTGATTATAGGTTGAGGTACAGGTTGATGCATGGTACAGGTTGATTGGTACAGGTTTATAGCGGTATATCTCACAGTTATAGTGTGACAGTGGTTCCATAATTCCATTTCTAATTCAGGGCGGTTGGACAAGGAAAGGCCATGTGGTTGTAGCTACCTTTCAGTTGTAGCTGGAGAACATAGGGGGTTGTAGCCTCCTTCTGGTTGTAGCCAGAGAATTGGGGAGTTGGATCTCCCCTCAGGTTGTAGCTTGATAAAATAGGGGGTTGGAGCCTCATTCCAGTTGCAGCTGGAAAACATAGGAAGTTGGTGCTTCCAATGAATGTAATTCTTCAAGACATGTAAGAAAAATCATTCCATGGTTTTCTCCCACTTTGGGTTTCCACATAAAACACTGGTGTACTGTGTATGTGTATGATTTTTCATTTGTTCATTGCTTATTTAATTTGCAGTTATTGGATGATAATGCTACATTGATATAACACTTGGATTATATGGTAAAAAAGGATTAAAATTCTCTATTACTGATTCACCCCCCTTCTCAGTAATCCAACAAGGTCAATGAATGTTATGGTCTCCATAATATTTATGATTATCAGAAACAACTAATGATGTGTTCTACTCTTAATTATTGTGTATTATATGTCTTTTGTGTGAGAATATATAGATTAATTTTATGACCTTTCTGGTGATACTTATTCTCAGTAGAGGGAAGGTCATGTGGCAATTTACCATTGGCTAGTAAAATATTACTTAGTTAATGGAGAAATTGGTGTGGTGTGATATTGAAGGTTTTGATAGCTTAGGATTGTATCTTATGCACTTGGGTTTCTTTTATACTTAAGTGTGAGTGGGAAATCCTTGAGCCTAGAGAGGTTGTTGTGCCAAGTCTACCACAATAGAAATTATGGATTGTCTTTAATCAATTACCTAGGTTAGTGTGGTGATATGGTATACTATAAGTGGGCCTATGTTGTGAGCCTATAACTTGAGTTTAGAATGATAAGAAAAACGTCATGATAATATTTTTATTTATATCATAATGTGTGATTAGGTATATTGACTAGTTCCTATCCGCCAACGCGATGTTAAGTCAAATTGTGTTTAATTGATGGTTTTTTTACTTAATTGTACCAAAGTAGTGAAGTTCAGGTATGTATTGTGAAGGATCTATAACGCTAATAGGAGGAGTGATAAGTACCTTAATGGATGTTGGTTGATGAAGAACACAAGTTAAAGATGAGAATGCACCCATGAAAGGAGGCTACAAACCCATGAAAGGGGTTGATGTTCTTTTGAGAGAATGTTTCGTGAAGAGGGGGTGCCCCTTGGTTTTGGAATATATACTTATAGTAAACCTATTCTTGATATAGAAATGTTCACTAGCCCACATGTCAACATGGTGCTCTTTAGATATATGGACGTTTGTAATAGTGAATTCTGGATAAAAATCATTATTTTCCCTGACTATGATGAAGAGAATCCCATAGTCCACATTTAACTCGATTGAGATCTAATTCTAATGACTTAAGAGGAAAGTGAGATTGAGGACAATGACATTAAAAAAAAATAAAAATAAATAAAAAATATAAATATTCAGTGATGACATCAAATGATAATGAATTAGCGGTATCTTAGTCAATGTTCCTAAGCATGGAAAACTTTTGAATGAAAATCTCATGAGTGATGGAATATGTATTGTCAAGCTAGAGTGATAATCAAAGTTAATAAAAATTGTTTATAATTATCAATATATCCCATGTGGTATTGTATGTATGACTTAACAAAATTTATATAGAACTCAAAATAAGATGCAGTTAACTAGAGGACCGATGATAAGCTAAGTTTCTAACTAGCAATCTAACTATTAGAATTTACTTCAAATATGGGGGTCCTATATGGAGCTTAGGATGAATAAATCTATAAGTGAAGTGTTCCTTTGTGTTAATTTAGTTACAAGTGGTAATAACATAGAGTCGATACATAGTAAGATCTCTACTAAATAGGTGTAGTTGGAATCAATATATTAATAGCCTCGATTCAAGGTCTAGAGTGACCAAAATAACACAAGGTTTTCTATCAGGAAAGACACATAAAAGTCATGTCATAAATTCTCCTCATATTTTGAATCATCATAACTTCAGGACAAAGTTTCTTGAAGGGTGGGTGTATGTAACGCCCCATATCTTAACCTTTAGGGAGTTAGAACATTGATTGTTTACTCATCTGAGTAATTCAATTCTTAACATTTGTTTGGGCTCAGTTAGATTGGGATAGATATTTGGGATATGTACATATTGATCTAATTATGTGTTGCACAATATTATTTTCACTGTTATATACTCATGATGATGATAGCTCTTTGGTTTGTTTAAACATGCAAGTTAAAGTGTGGAATTTAGGTACGTGGATACTAGTTCAGGTTATGATGTGAATGCATAACAGATGCTAGGCATGATAAAAATAAACATGCATTTCTTAAATTGAACGTCAATACAGATATGGATCCTTATACGAAATTATTATGTGTATGCATAGATATGAGTTATTCGTGGATTAAATTACAGGTTAATGAGCTATGCGATAACCAAATGATTGTAGTGTTGAGATGACTTGGATGTTGTAGACATCAAGAAGATAGTATTTGATATATGTTGTACTCATTATTTAATTTATGATTCAAAATATTGCTATGATTTGTGGTGAGTGTAGTTTTGACAGGACACACAACTTGCCTAGAGTGGTTGTTTGATGACATGACTCTAAGAATAGTAGTTGCACAATATGGATTGATGTAGGGTGTTGACCCTAGTTCTATAAAGAGGGGTGGAGGTATTTCCCACCGTTTATCCTCTGAAACCTAGAGTCGTGGGAGGGTTGTGTGAAGTCACGCTCCCCTAGACGTGAGATGGCGATTGCTAGTTGACTGTTAGGGAAGCTTGGTCGCGATGTATGACACTTCTGCTTATGGGTTCTATTTGAAGTTAGGTCAATATAGTTGACTTTCCAGCTTATTCCAACAGAGGAAAGGATATGATGGAATATGGAATTAGGTTAGGAAGGAAGGACGCTTCGATGTTAGTTGAGAACATTGATTGAGGATTAGAGGTGCCACTATTGTTTACTCACTTGGTTCCTACTCTTATCACTGAAATTTCGTCCACAAATGGTTATAAGAATCCAACATCGTCAGATAGTTATGAGGACAGCCATGGACCAAAATTACCACAAAAGCATTTCCAAAAGGTCCAAAACTATACAACCAGTGATAAAATTAAGGTGCGCTATGACTACACAGGGCGCGCATGCGCATGCGCAAACCAGAAATGCAGGAAAATCACACATGTGCCCGATGCATGACTGTGGTCTTTAAAATCCACACACATCTAAGAACGACACATTTATGAGATTGGTCGGCCTCCCACCCACTTCTGGTTCAGCTTTCAAGTTGATTTGACACCCAAATTTGGACTGGATCTGACTGGGTGGCTGGTCAAAGACCTAAAAATGACCTAATTAGCCTCTTTTCACACTACAAGCTGGTTGCACAATACCTCAAAGAGGTGCTATAAAACAAGGCCATGGGTGCACTTCATTTTCAAGGAATTCAATAGCAAAGTTATGTTACTACTATTCTCTTGAGGAATCCTCTATTCTCATCAAGAGTGTACTAGCACCATTACATTGGGCAATCCATCTCACCTCTTGAGTGGATTAGCTTGGAATTCTTTCACCATTTTCATTCAAAGTTGTAAGAAGAGCTTATTTGTGGGGGTCCAAGAGCCCTCCCTTGGAGGAAGAAGGGACTCATAGTCCTCTTTCTTCTTGGTGTTTTATTTCACTAATATAAACCTTGCCATTGGTGACATGAGTCTTATTGTCTTTTGCTCTTATGTCCTTATGCTCAAATAGTTTAGTTGTTATTTTATTTCTTAGTTTAATTATTAGTTGTTCTTTTATATTTCTTTCTCTAACCCAACTAAGCTTGTAAGCACCTCTGTTTTGCTCATCTAGGTGGTGAAAGAGGCGCAACAGATTGGCGATTCCACTGGGGAAAGGTATCAATTTCCTACCCCATTTGGGTTTTTATAGCTCTTATTTTGGTTTATTTAACCTGCAAGTGCATTAACGAACCCAAGTCGACCTGCAAAACATCCAATTCCAAGTTGAATTGAGAGAATTCCATCCAGAATTTTCTTCACGACTATGTGTCAGTTGTGCGTGGGTTTTTGGCCCACAGACGTGCATCGTGCGCACATGCGCTAAAACCACAGTTCTGTTCTACGCACCTGTGCACATAAGCTTGTTTCAGTCTGTGCACAGGCACTCAGTGTGCCTCTTTCTACACTAAGACCCACACACCTGTGCAGAAAAATACACATTGTAAGGTTTTTTGTGATTTAGGGAAGGCCCCTAGCCTTCTTAAAAGTGATTTCATGCATGTTGTAAGCTGCACCACACTTAGTTCCCTCTTCATATAAAGGGATTAGTCAAAACACATAGGCACTTAGGGGGTTTAAAATCATTATTTCCTCTTTTTCTTTCATTTTTCCACATGGATGGCTTGCTTTGACTAGAAGTATAAGTTGGAATCATTTGTAATCACATAAAACTTGCATTGGGACTAGAAGTTGGATAACAATCGCTTAGTATGCTCTTCTCTTGCGCTTCCAAGTGACCTTGAGAATCAAAAAAAGATTGTAGGATAATTTCATCTCCCTTAAAAAGACTAAAACCTTTAGGAGAGGACAACAGCCCCTTCGGGACTCCTCTTAGTTTATTTTTTCAAACACATCTTAATATTGTAATGGGCCCATACATGCCCACATGCTACAAATATAGGATAGTGTTGAAATTTACTTTCTTAGATTAAAATCACTAGGGAAGTTTAAAGGTTTTGTAATGGGCCCATACATGCCCACATGATCACAATCTAGGATAGTTTCAAAGTTTTTCTTAGAATAAATCACAATAGGGAGTTAAAGAAATAGTAAATGACCCACATGTCTGCATGCTAGTTTCCTAGGGACTTTTGAATTATGCAAGGTTGTACCAAAGGCATTTAGTTAATTAGGTAATCAACACTTGTAAGGACCACGCGAAGTCCACATGCAATAAGGTGACACCTAAATTCATTAAAACATTGGCACACCTTCACTCATTCACACACAAAAGTTACTTATCACTCACATAGTTTTCTTCTCTAAACGTGGAGGTCAAAGTAAGTTTCCTCCAATGGGATTCCGAAACACCCCACCCTTTTCTTGACGAAACTATCCACTCCCATTTAATTTCAACGAGGTTGGTTCACACCCCCAATCTTTTAAACAACCACATCTAAATTTTTTCTAAAAACTCATTAAGTTTTCCTCCACAGGAGGTGCCCAAAGAATTTTTTTAGTCTAGGTAGGATTTTGGCAATAGGCATCCAAATAAATCCCCGTTATCTGGTTCTCACATTGTCAAAACAATAGAAGTTGTCAAATAGGGAACTAAAAATCCTCCAAGTCAAGTGTTCCTAACACCATAAGGCAGGGAGATACCCGTGAAGGGTTGAAGGCCAAGGTCCGGTTGTTTTGTGTGTCCCCCCTTGAGGCACCCACCTCCTGGACGGGATCCAGCCTATGACCCATTTCTTAGGCCGAAAATCTAAATGCCGCACTTTGACTGACGTACCTAGTGACCAAATTTTAGGACATCTACCCAGGTGGAAATTGTGGGTTGCAATTGCACCTTGATCGAATTTTGTGTGGCTATTGGGAAATATCGCCATGTCTTTCGGAATATGCCCCCTTTACCCCTCATTATAACTGATTATTTCATCCTTCACTAGTTTCTCTTCCGGTAACTTCAGACCCCACTGTTGAGTACTATTGGAATGCCCAGTGTTATTTGAGAGGAAGGACATTACATCTTTTTAGGACACAAGCATTTGTTTTCTTTACTTCCCCATGTGGACAAAACCCACTTATCCACATATATGCTTATTTTTCAAAACACTTTATGTATGCTGCACTTCTGATTACATTTTGATTTAGATATATATCGTGTTAAGTTCAAAAATTTGCAACAAAGGCTCTTGTTTATTTTATCTCATCACAATTTGCACACATCCACTCAGCTAGTCGGACATCATAGGGGACCCACAGAATCTCCGTCATTCCAGACGCTTGCTAAACCTCCCTCCTATTTTTGGGGGAGTTCCTAGTCTTGCCAACTCATCGGTCCCACCTTCTCACACTCCAGTGAGTGCCACTGTCTTAGGATCATCTTTGCTTGGTTCCACATTACTTGGGTCCACTTCCCAAGTCCCTCCATCCACTTGCTCTCCTTTACACGGAAGTGGGGGGCCAACTTCCTCTCAAGGAGGAAGTACCAACCCACCTAGCCCCCCTCAAGGGTCAGGTTCACAAGACACTCACACCATGGTTGGAACTAATCCTCCGCCCCCACTACAGATGCCATATTTGGCCTCTCTTAACATACCATATCTAAGAAAAATCACAAATGATCCTATATTGCATGACCCTACATGGCCTTCAATGCCTACCAAACTCCCTTCAGACATCCCCAAGTTTGAAGGAAAGGTAGGAGATGACCCTGCCAACCATGTCATGACTTTCCACCTATGGTGCTCTTCCAACAAAATTATGGATGATTCCATCAGACTACGATTATTTCAATGTACACTCACTGGCCCATCAACCAAATGGTATGTAGATGAAAAATCAGGGTCCCATGTGACTTTCGAGTCCTTGGCCAAAGCATTTTTGACCTTCTTCCAATTACCAATCTTCCATGAAAATGGTCTTGAACTACTCTCTAATTTCAAACAAACCTCAGCCACACATATCGTTGATCACATTCATGAATGGCGTAGACGACATAGTTTGTGCAAAGATGAAACCACCAAACAACAGTGTCTTGACTGGCTTCTCAGATCACTTGTCTCTCTCCTCGGTAAAGATGTATCTTCCACCTTCCCTCAATCAGAATAAGAAGCCATCAGTAAGGCTCAACGATACGACCTCATCTATTCACAATGAGGGTAATTATACACAATACTTCCTGATCTCCCAAAACCCATGCCATTCGGTCAAGACAAACCCAGGATGTCTCACTCAATGGATGGATTGATTGGTAATACCACGCACCACAGTCCACAACCCCAACAACCACCAATGTATGGAACACTTCAATATCTGCCGGCATATGGGGGAACCTCTTATTACCCCCCACCCCCTTATCAACAACCATACCTTATTTCTATTCCTCCACCCATTAGTGGGCCACCGCCGACACCCCCAATACACTCACCTATCCAAACAAGTTTTGGTACCTCCTTTACCTCAGCGTATACTCTAAATAATAGCGAAAGCACCACGCCTTCCTACGCACCTTACAGATCACAGCTCCCACAAAATCCATACTTTCCATTCCCTGGTCCTCCACAGCCTATGGCACCCCCACACCCTCATGATCGGGTGAATTTTGTTCAACCCTCTCCCGTTTAGCAATATAAAAATTTCGAACAAATGAATACAGAAAATCTGACCCATCCGTCGAATAATGCCAAAAAGAAAGGAAGAAACATGAACAATAACAACCCAGGTCAAGGCGGGAATCAACCCCAACAGAACCAACCTACTGGGGGAAACCAGAATCAAGGGAATCAGAACCCCTAGGGGGGAAATAACAACAGGCGTCAAGGGAGAAATAACAATACTATTAGAATCACCTTCCCTTGTTCCATTTGCGGTGAGTTCGGTCATTATACTCATCATTGCCCCCAAATCACTGATTTTAAATGGCTGAAAGACTCAGGCAGTCTACCACATCCTCCAACACCACCTGCCCCTCAGCATGCCCCACAACAATATGTGCAATAACCACCCCCAACCATACTACAAAATCCCATTCCACACCAGGGGGTGATAAACACCCAACAAGACACGTAGCCTACCCCACCACAGTTGGGACAGTACCTCAATCCCAACAATCCCATAGATCGTACCATCCTCCTCACCAATGAGGAAGAAATCCTTATGAAAACACGTAGTCATCAATACCGTGAACCTGCTAAGTCTCCTCCCATTCCTCCAGAAACAAACCCAGCACCGACAGGACCCCTGTTGTTAATTCCTTTCCCTAATGCCGAAACACCTCTTCGCATCCCTCACATCCCATTGTGCAGGAATGTCCACAACCCCCAGGCTAGGGCGGCTCATAATTATAGTTTGGTTGATGACTTAGCACAATCCCCGGCTGCCATGTCAGTCTTAGAGGTCCTTCAAACTTGTCCTACTCAGCGAAAATCATTACTTTCTGCCTTGGGGGTAGTCGACCCCACAGATACCCAACTCATCACATTTGATCTCGATAATGGAGAACCTCGCCTTCCCGCTCTAATCTCTTTTCAAATCCCAGTAAAACATCGAAACATTACCGTTCATCGGTGCATCATCAATGAAGTCACATCCACATGCATTATGTCCAAATCTGTATGGTAGAAACTTGGTTCCCCCGAACTCATACCCTCTGCCATTACCTTAAGAGCTTACGACGAACGATCATCGTCTCTTGAAGGGATCTTCCAAAATGTCCCTGTAGAACTTAGTGGCAAGACCATTCTCATCAACATTGAAGTTATCGATGCCCCACTTGATTATAATATCTTGTTCGGTCATAGCTACATGTACGCTATGAAGGCAGTTTCCTCTTCCATCTTTCGAATGATGATGTTCCCCCATAACGGGAAGATCATTACCATTGACCAAGTCTCACATTATGAGCCTAACCCTTCTGCCAACATCGATAACATTCTCCCTCTCATACACACGAGTCATGACACATACCCACTCATCGAAATGGGTCCTGGAATTTTCAAAGACCCATCATTGTTAGGAACTTACCATGGTGCACCACCTCTCCTTCATCCTTCCAATCAAGTGTGCATCGTATCATCCAACGGAACTGACATAGAGGATACCCTTCCTCCTAGGGAGGCTTCTATCATATCTGATGTCCCACTAGTCACACAACTCCCCCCTCATGAGCCTCCTGCGAACTCGTCAACTCCACCAGTTCATGATTTCACCTCTCTCCAAGGCCATATCCCAGTTTGGGAGACAGTTCCCCAAGCCATTACTCAAATACCCTCCTTTTACCCTCCACCTGGTGTACAAGCTTTCCAAGTAGCCGCAATTCTTACTCTCCCTAATATGTTGTTAGCAATTCTAGTTTGGTATTTACATCCACCAGAGATGGTCCCTCAACCATCCCTTCCCCCCCAAATGGCAGGAATCCCAATGACGATTCCCATAATCACTCCCACCATACCCTCTACACCCCCACTCACTAACCTCCCAGCCACAGCTAGGGGCAGGCGAAAGAAGAAGGAGCCCACAACTCCACTTCCCCCACACATCCAATCTCCTTGCGCGCTATGTGAGAAAGATGGACACCAAACCAACAACTGTCCATCTCTACCTGAGTTACGAAACCTGATTCCACTCAATCAAACACCATCAACACTTGCCACTGTAGCAAGTACTACTGCTACCGCCCCTCACTCAAGTAGCAAAGGGCTACGAACCAAATTTGCTTGCGCTATATGTTCAGAATATCGCCATTATACACATCATTTCCATGCCCTACCTCAGTTCCGATAGACACTAGCCGTAGTACACCAAAGCTTCTAGAACAAACCCAACCCAGCTACATCATCCCTACCAAAAATCACTGACATCCATTATGTCACAACTTCAGTCAATGAACGTATGAGATGCCCTTGCTCTCTATGTGAATCCTTAGATCATTTTACATACCAATTTCCTATGATCATTGAATACTGGCAACGCCAATTGATCTTGATTCAAACCCTTGTGCCCCCTACAGAATCGATGGTTGACCTTACCTCATCACTATAGATTCTTCATATCATTTCTCCTGAACCCGAGGCACTCTCGACACCTCCATGGTTCTTGGATGAATTATCCGAGGATTCACCCCCAAATCCCCCCAATTCTCCCATTCATTTCCCTCCGGAAAATTTACATCCAACTACCACTGGTACTCCTAAGTACTTCGATATTTAGTTTATGTCGAGGGAACCATCGCAATCTCATTGTGTCGTTCCCCATGCTTCTTCATCACCAGGGGACAGCCACACGACGACGGTCACCAATATCACTCTTTACGACCCCCTGTATTCCCACCAATTCCACTGTGACGAGGACATACTCAAAGAATTAAACACCCCCGGCTACCCATGGGAAGTGCTACACCACAGAGAACTCTTATTTCCATAGGAAGCCCCCACGCCTCCTAACCAACACCCCATATACGTAGTCGAAACCAAGGATTTTATCCCATCAGGTCATATCGACTGGTTCAAGAACCCCATTCCTGCCCCTGATGCTTTTGAGGAAGGAAACATGGCCAACATTTCCCTGACCATCAAAATCGATATTTCCATAAAAAATGGAGTCATCGAGGAAATCGCCATTGGCACCGCTTGCACTCCTCAAGAAATCACCACCTATAAATCCCTCTTCCAAGAATATCGGGATATTTTTGCCTGGTCATACACAGAGATGCTTGGCCTTGATCCCTCTATTGTCGAACATTGCATCGACACCTGGCCTGACATTACACTAGTGCATCAAAAACAGCGACAGCTACACCCATCCAAAGCAGCGGCCATCAAAGTCGAGATTGACAAATTATACACTGCTGGGTTCATCTACCCCATTGCCTATACCTCATGGGTTTCCAACCCTGTACCCGTTGTTCTAGGATAAATTCGTGAGTGCGGACACAGACCAATCTCCACAGATCCACCTGGATCTGGAACAAACTGAGACAGAATACTACTCTTTCCCTAGTTCTAAAATATTGAATGGACAAGAGAAGAAGGATGATGTACTTACTTTATGAAAGCTCTCCTTATCTCTGTTGATCCCCGCTCTGCTA
>ML837845.1:27744-38149 GCA_009831015.1 Picea engelmannii | reverse complement strand
GTACTGTCTCCAAAAGAGTGATTTTGAGAAACTGACAAGTGTAACTTTCTTCATGAAAATGATCTTAATGAAGAGTCAGATCTTCTATCACCATGTCATTATCATGTCATCATCTTGATAACCAAAAATGAGGATAACACCCGTTAACAAAAAACAGGGCACTATCTGTGTCTGAATGGAATTTCGCGATCTCAATCATGCATGTCCCAAAGACAACTTTCCAATGCCTTTCATCGATCAAATTATTGATGACTACACAGGCCACGAGGCTCTATCCTTCATGGATGGTTTCTATGGTTATAATTAAATCCAAATCCACCCAGCTAATCAATACAAAACCACATTCACTACCCCTTGGGGTACTTTTGCATATCGTTTCATGCCTTTTGTCTTAAATAATGTTGGCACCACTTTCCAAAGGGCTATGACATACATTTTTCATGATCTATCTCATATCATCCTCACATACTTGGATGATCTCACAACTCGATCCAAGAAACACACCCAACATCTTGATGATTTACCGATCATCTTCCAACGGTCTCATTAGTACAACATTCGCTTGAACCCTCTCAAGTGTGTGTTCTACGTCACTGTGGGGCACCGCCTTGGATTCATCGTTTCCCAAAGTGGTATTACCGTGGACCCCCTTAAATTCCAAGCCATCACAGAAATTCCACCCCCTCATAATTTACTGCAACTCCAGAGCCTACAGGGAAAAGCTAACTTTCTACAGCGATTTGTCCCAGACTACGCCACTCGAGCACACAGTTTCCTTCACTTACTATGCCACGATATCCCATTTCAATGGGATGAACATGCCCAACAAGAATTTGACGATCTTAAAACAGTGTTGTCTAACACCCCTTTAATTAGTTCACCCGACTATAATCGTGACTATATCCTCTACATATCAGCATCAACTGTCTCAGTAGCAGAAGTTCTCATTCAACTCGATGATGATGATCATGAGAATGTCATTTACTATGTTAGTAAAAACCTCTTAGGGCCACCCTTGAAGTATAAACACGAAGATAAACTAGCCCTTGCAGTCATCCTCGTAGTCCATAAATTGCGTCATTACATTCTGCTTCGCATGACTAAGGTCGTAGTAGATTTCATCCCTATGCAATACTTGCTCAGCCATCGGCAAATTAATGGAAAATTTGCCTGATGGATCATTATCCTTCAGGAGTACAATCTTGAATTTTTAACACCCAAGAGCAAGAAATCTCTCTTCCTCGTCGAACTTGTCACGACCTTCCCCTTTAATACTACTAGTGCCCTCATCAATACTGACTTCCCCGATGAACATCTCTTTTATATCACTTCGGATGATCCTTGGTACGGTGACCTCCTCGTCTACCTCTGAACCAAGAAGTTTGGTAACCACCTCTCATGGGATGATCGCCGTCATATTCGCCACCAGGCCCCTCGCTATCTCCTCATCGGCGAGGGGTCGACACCATACTTCGACGATGCTTGACTATTGACGAGGCTGATAGCGTCTTAAACGACTGCCATAGTAGCGCATGTGGGGGCCATCTTTTGGGAATGTCCACTGCTCATAAAATCATCCAAGCAGGTTATTTTTGGCCTACATTGTTTCACAATTGCATTCATGTCATGAAGCGATGCGAGAAATGTCAGCTTTATGCCAACAAAGCACGAGCACCACCTGCTCTTCTCCACCCCGTCATTACTGCCAGCCCCTTTTGTAAATGGGGCATCGACTTCATGACTTGTAATCCCCCATCTAGCAATGGACATAAATAAATTATTGTCGCAGTCGATTAGTTCACAAAATGGGATGAATCCATGTCCACCTTTAACAACACCACTAACACTGTAGCACATTTTTTCTTTAACCACGTTATATCCCGCTTTGGAGTACCACTCCAGCTAGTTTCCAATCATGGGAAACATTTTGAGAATGAGATTTTTGTCGAACTCTCATCTCGGTTGGGATTCTGCCACGAGTTTGCCTCACCATATTACCCTCAGTCTAATGGACAGGTCGAAGCAGTTAACAAGGTCCTCAAGACCATGTTGCAGTGCACAGTTAACAAACATAAGACCAATTGGCATCATATGTTATTTTCCGTGCTATGGGCTTACCGTACGGCCATGAAAATGACCACTGGTTTCACACCATTTCATCTAGTCTGTGGGGTTGAGTACACTCTTCCCATCGAGTGCGAAATTCCCACCTTACACACCATAATTGAGATATTACCTGACACTGCTCCAATGGAGCAACGATTGCTGAACTTAGAGTCCCTAGATGAAGATCGTCGATCTTCATTACAGAACAATGAGGCAACTAAAAAATTATCAAAGGCCACCTTTGATCGCCACGTCAACCTTCACTCATTTCAAGAAGGTAACCTCGTCCTTGCTTACGATATTGCTCACGATACCCTCGGTCACCGCAAATTCGAGTCACTATGGCATGGCCCCTACATTATCCAACATTGCCTCACCAAAGGCACCTACATCCTGGCCTCTCTCGAAGGCCTCTCTCTCAAAGAACCTATCAACGAGTTATACTTAAAGAAAATTTATTCCTAAACGTAGCCATTCTACTTTAGGTTATTTCTTTTATAGTGTTTTTAATCTTTTTTCCATCCCTCACATCTAAACTATTATTTGTGCTATTGAAAGATGCTTCCTCCACCGGCCTACCACATCGGTTATGCCGACGGCGCCAGCCAGTGGACACAAAATCTCGCTTTGGCAGCTTGGGCCCTCTATACCCCCTCACATGAACTGCTCCACTCTAGCGGCATATGTTTGGGTTCAACAACCAATAACCAAGTCGAATACACTGTTGTCATTGGCCTCCTCACTGATGCCCATCATCATCGTATTCGTCACCTTAGCGTCTTTCTTGACTCTCAACTAGTCATTCTCCAACTGAACAATGTGTACCGTGTCCGCGATCCTTGCCTCTTTCGCAAATACCTGCAAGTTAGACTTTTATATTGACATTTTTATCTCATTACATTTACACATATTCCAAGACAATTGAATCAAATTACAGATAACTTAGCTAACATTATGTTAGATTGGCATATATCACATCAAGATACCTCCACATACGCATAAACCATCAAGAACCTGTCACAGCATATATAGATTAGACATCATCAACACATTTAAAAACACATGTAAACATCACATAGACCCCAAAAATGTATACTCATATATATATATATAAATAGGTCCACAGTGCCATCAAAATGTTTACGTACAAATATACAAACATCTACAGGCCAGTGAAGCACCTCGGTACAAAACTAGTGCCACTACACCAAAATGGGCTCACCAGCCTATATACAAAATACAAAAATACATAGAGCGACACTCAAGGTACCTCTAGAGCACCACCTCCTACCCCTCCCTCAGGCAGTGGTCCCCCACCCACTACTGGTCCCTCCGGACCGGGAGGTAACTATCTGGTCATCGTAGCACCTGCTACTACTGCTCACCGCACCATGGTCCGCCACGTCGAAAGAACTCCCACACACTACTCTAGGATGCCCTCATCCTGGATGCGCGACCACATGCCCTCAGGCACGCCCTATAGCACTTCCTCCAGGCGACAGCGAATATCCTCAAAATCTCCCCCAGCCTTTGCTGGAGGAGCATGCGATGGCCCGGCACCTGGGTCATCAAAATGATGTCTCCTCACTGCTCTCTCGTCAACTGCTGGTCTCGCCTCGACGTCCTCATACCAACGTCTCTCTCTTTCCCACGGCCCTCCCCGCGACAGTCTTCCTGGCTCCTGGCGAGCCGACACACTCATCAGCTCAACCTCGCACCCGCGAGGTCCCACATCTGCACATACAAAACAACCAAATGATATTTTCAACATCTATACAAAATACATATGTCATGCTATCTCACAAATCAACATATCAAACTCATAAGAATACCTCGGTGATCAAACACCTCCCCTAGAGGTAACACCATGTCCGAATCACCCCGGAAGTCAACACCAGCATATGGATACTGTAGTATAACCTACGACATCTTCCACCACACCTATGCCGCCTCAGCCGTGAAAAAATGGCTGCCCTTGCCACCACCATGGCGAACCAAATCGTCGACCACCGCCTCAGTCACGACTCTCGTGCACCAGGAGCGCCCAATAAAATCCTAGGGCGCAACATCGACACCCTCTCCAAAATATAGGCCACCAAGATGGACACAAAGGCAAAGTCCCTTGAGTCTGTAGACCAGCATCTATCCAGCTTCCCTACCATCCTAGCATGCAGCGTCAACCCCCAGGAAAAATTCTCATCGACCAGTGCCCTCCCCATAACCCTCAGCTGACCACCACTGATCCGCTGAGTCGCGAGGGATCCATACACCTTCATAATCATCGCTGCTATAGAGTGATGAGCTAGAGCATCCATCACCTCGATACTCACGACGGAGCCCGACATGTATTTCTCCCTCAAACAATACCTCTGGCCCAAGGTCGCTAACGACACATCCGCAGGTAACACTGGCTCCACCGGTAGGGGCGTTCCCCGAAAAGGGAGCCCAGTCAGAAAGTATATGTCCTCCACCACAGTGAAGGTGATCTACTCTCCCCGCACCATAAAACAATGCAGGTCTGGACTCCACATCTGGATCAGAAACTGCAAGAGATACTCATGTGCCCGTATCAACGAGCACTTGAAGAACTTCAGTAGCCCACAGGCTGCCAAAGTGGCACAAACCCCCGGATCCTCAATAACCATGGAATCCCTCAGATGTGACTAGTCTCTCTCTCACCAACGGATCGACATCGTGCAAATGATCACCCGCCACCACACAATCCAATCCTAATTCAGCCATATTGACCATAAAACACATTAAAATCTCCGGAAAAGATAAGTTTTGCAGCCTTGCCCCCAAGGTGTGACTGTTCACCCCACAGGCGCACACATATGCGTGCCTGTTCACACCATAGGTGCACATATGTGTGCTTGTTCACCCCATAGGCATGCATGCAGGTGCACCTGTCCATCCCACAGGCGCACATACGTGCGCGCTTGCCCACCCTACAGGCGCGCATCACAGCATGCCTATCCACTACACAGTCGCGCATCCATGCGCAGCTGTGTAGAAAAAAGGTGCGCATGTCATGCGTGCCTTTGTCCCCCCTAAGGGTGCACCCATGCACGACTATCTGGATAACAGGCATGCACCCATGCGTGCATATTTTCGGATCACCCGCACACTTGAGGGCCCACACCCATAAAACCCCTGTACAACCCTCCGTATAGGCCCTGCCCATAAATGGAAAACCTACTTCTATGTAGGATGATAAGACCACTAACCTGAATCTCCCTGGTCCTGAATCGACTGCCTCGTCCCCCTAAAATCTCCAAATATCCTTTGAATACCTCCCATCCAATCACTATGGCAGAAAGTACAAATGAGGTGGCAATGTGGGCCCTACAACTATATATAGGCCTTTCCGCCAAACTTCCAAGCACCATTCCGAGAGCTCCGGGTGTCCGTTTTTCGATCCGTCTTCAGCCACGAGATCAGCATCCCACCATCTACATCAAGACAGTCCCAGGGCCATTTTTTATCCTTAGCCCCTGGGGTGCCATTTTTTCATACCCAGTCCAGGTACGCATGCTCATGTTCAAATTTATCAAATACATGCCTATATGTTCGATTCTCTTCAGATATTGTTCACATCGGGTATTTGGTTTTCATGTGTGTAGGTACTTGGTCATCATACATAAATGCAACCCCTTCAGGTATATAATCAACACTGGCATGTAATCATTCCCTCTGAATCTCAATTGCATCTCTAGTCACATCCTCTGACATTTGCCTCTAGGATCCCCACCTCCGTCTCTACAGTACCGACACCTCCATTGTATTTTCGGTACTGTCACCCGGTAGCACTCTCCCCCACATGAGTTGTCCCATTCATAGAACCCTTTGGTACTTTGACACTCATGTTGTTTTTCAACCCTTTAGGGATGGGAGTCCCTTTAGTCTTACATCATGTCACGAATTAGCCACATACTCCTTCTCCTCATTTTGCTAGCTTTCCCAATGGACTCCCAGATTATCTCCTCAAGGTTCTATTTTGACTTCCCCTCTACCGTATCATGAACCCTCCATTTCATTCATAATCAATTTTCCCATCTGCAAATTTCCCTCCATTTCACCTACCTCATACAGAAACCTACCCATGGGCCCCCCACCCTCCACTAGTTCTCCAAGAAAATTGCACCCTCACCGGCCCAACCATCTTACATTGGGGCACCCATTTCTATATTTGTACACTCATCCCAAATTATTCTTTATTTGTTTGCTAGATTGTAAAAATCCTTTGTTTCTAGCATTTACATATCTTTTTGTCGTCATCTTTGGTGACCTTATTCCCTTTTTGGAAAAAGCAACCCATGTCGCCCTTGGTTGGGGCACTCCTTATCATCTACCCCTGTTGACATCATCCATATACACCGAGTATCCCATAGGCCACTTACCTCTGCCCTCTGAGTTTGTTCACTTTGTCCCACCTCTGGCACACCTTATCCCATGTCTTGTTGTCCCCTTGACACTTGACCTAGTTGAACGGTTGCGACCACTTATACTTCGCACATACCCCCAACCAAGGGCAGTATTGAGTCTCCATACATATTTATTTCGTCCATGTACCTCCTCAGTTCCTAACCTCACCTAGTAGATTTCACGAAGCCCTTTGCTTCTTGGAGTCACGTCCCCCTTTTTGTCGACATCAACACAGTTTCCAGAAGGGCGACAGTATCTTAACTCTCATTACCTTTCCAATGAGAGGTCTCAGACGACACAAGGAGAACCACCATTGCTCCCTTCTTTTGTTGACCCCCGTAACATTAGACTTCAACACTTTCTCATGTTACTGTGGGTCTTACTTTGCGACTATTGCAGTTATTTCTTATATTTGCCAAAGACCTCTGAACTTGGCTAGGCTATCAATGCCTACAGAATCCGTGATACTTCTTACTGATGTCACTATCTACTATTCAGAGTATGTTCCTCCGTAGAATTGTCTTTTGCCTTTTTCATGACCGCCCTCGAGGGTGCTGCAGTTGTCTACATCGACAAACCATTCTTTTTGAGTTACATGACACGAGCATGGGGCATGCCCGCCTCGTTTGTACACAGTTTACTTTTACACACCTTATGGAAGGTTGAGTTCTACCGGTTCCCTTCTCTCTCCAACGGGAAACTCTTGACACTCTCACTATCGCTCTCTCTTACAATGACACTCTCAGTAGAAGAAACATTGATGAATTTCGGCTATACGTATTCTCCTAACCTCATCCATCAGGGGGCATCTGTTATCACTAAAATTTCGTCCGCAAATGGTTACAAGAATCCAACATCGTCAGACAGTTATGAGGACACCCATGGACCAAAATTACCAAAAAATCATTTCCAATAGGTCCAAAACTATACAACCAGTGATAAAATTAAGGTGCACTATGACTACACAGGGCGCGCACACACATGCACAAATCAGAAATGCAGGAAAAACGCACATGCGCCCGATGCGCGAATGTGGTCGCTAAAAGCCATGCACATCTAAGAACGACACATTTATGAGATTGGTCGGCCTCCCACCCACTTCTGGTTCAAATTTCAAGTTGATTTGACACCCAAATCTGGACTGGATCCGACTGGGTGGCTGGTCAAAGACCTAAAAATACCCTAATTAGCCTCTTTTCACACTACAAGTTGGTTGCACAATACCTCAAAGAGGTGCTATAAAACAAGGCCATGGGTGCACTTCATTTTCAAGGAATTCAATAGCAAAGTTATGCTGCTACTATTCTCTTGAGGAATCCTCTATTCTCATCAAGAGTATACTAGCACCATTACATTGGGCAATCCATCTCACCTCTTGAGTGGATTAGCTTGGAATTATTTCACCATTTTCATTCAAAGTTGTAAGAAGAGCTTATTTGTGGGGGTCCAAGAGCCCTCCCTTGGAGGAAGAAGGGACTCATAGTCCTTTTTCTTCTTGGTGTTTTCTTTCACTAATATAAACCTTGCCATTGGTGACATGAGTCTTATTGTCTTTTGCTCTTATGTCCTTATGCTCAAATAGTTTAGTTGTTATTTTATTTCTTAGTTTATTTCTTAGTTGTTCTTTTATATTTCTTTCTCTAACCCTTTTCCTTTAAATTTTTCCTTCTTAGCAAACCCAACTAAGCTTGTAAGCACCTCTATTTTTCTCATCTAGGTGGCGAAAGAGGCGCAACACCTACCATGTTTAAAACCCTCTTTGAATTCCTATTGATATTTTAAGTGTGATAATGAGTTTTTCGAAAGAATTTTTTTTTAATTTCATTAAGGAGGTACAAAATTACATTCCCAGGTATATACCAACTATAAGGAAATAGCTAAGTATATAGTAACTAGTAAGGGAACTACAAAAAAAACCAAAATCTAGTGCCTGTAGCACTTCCCCAGATATGGGGAAAAAAGTACAGAATTAAAAGAGGCCCGAGAGGACCCAGATATAACTAATAAGCTGCTAAACAAAGTTACAAAACCTATCAAAATAGACTGAGAAACCCTTCATCTACAAAGAAAATAGTTCAGAAGTTGCATGCCTGAAGATGGACCTCAAAGTGCGAGAACACTACACGCCCAATAGTGGACCTCAAAGCTCTGACCCAATCTTCAAAAAGAAGCAGAAAACCCAACAACATATATGAAATGCATCAGATCCCAGGTCCAAATATCTAGCACTTGGCCATAAAAACACTGAGAGAGATCCACCAAAGAAACCCCAAATCAGATCAAGATGAAGACGGAGAGGCGAGGCTGAACAGATCCACCCCACTAGATCCGTTGAAAATTGGACCAAAACTCCATGAAAAAAGACACCATAACCACCCACCAGGGCAGAGCTAACAATGGAAACGCATATACCATCAGCCAAAACCACGAACAGGTAGAGAGGAGCCATCTAGATGAGGAACTAGGTAAGAGTGGAAGGGAATCGGCTAAGGAAGAAACCCTAACCGCTCCAAGAACTAGAGAAATGAGCTCCATACAGAAAATAGTCCACAGGTCGTGCACGACGATGCACTAGAGAAAACCAAAACAAGAGGTTGGGAATCAAGAAGCTAAAACAGAGCATCCACAGGGTCCAGCCATAGGTGGCGCAAGCAGACAACACACCAGAGCACACCCAAATTGTCGAGAGGTTGGGACACTAGCGGCTACATGATCCGATCATCCAGGGGGGCGAAGCCACAATCCTGGGGATCACCAGCAGAAGGGAGGCACCCATGAAGAAACTCTACGGGAGGGGTTACAGCTAGGGAAACCCTAGCCACAGAGCCCCTCTTCCATTCCCCCCAAGTGTGATAATGAGTTATTGATGGATTGGTGTAATTTTGTTTACTAAGATTATTAAATGATGCATTACTTGATTTATTGTCTTACATGTCTTAGTGATCATATAGGAACTGTGCTCTAGGGGAAATGATTGTTTATCATTAGTACATGCATAGGACCTGTGTTCTATGGTATCCTACTACCCATAGAACCATCATGGACATAGATGCAGTGTTTGATGAATCTCCTTTTACAAAATCAAACATAGTAAAAGATGAAAGGTTCAAAGCATGGCTAGTAGCAGAAAGGTATTTGGAAGGTATTGATTTCCATGAAAGTTTCTCACCAGTTGTTAAAAGCTTGTTTCTATTCATGTTTTGTTAGCATTGGTTGTGATAGTACAACTAGATGTTAAAACTATTTTACATGGAGTTTTTTGGATAAGGGGATGTATATGGAACAACCATAACGGTTAGTGTTGTTCCTGAGTCTGTACTAAGGCTTAAAATACAGTGTCAAGGCATCCGAAAAAAGGTAAAAGATATATACAATAATAAAGTCTCATCCGGTATTGGAAACTAAGGGAGATTTCTATGTTCCCTACGTCTAGCTTCCAACTGTTCCTGGGTTGCAATATCTTGTTCAATGGCTGCCCATGAACGTTCTAATTCTTCCCGGGTATTAGCAGTTCTAAGGGTCGTGCTGAAAAGATTTAATGCGATATTGGTTTGATCTAATATCCCGAGTTGAATATTGGGTTGAATTACCGGGGGTACAGTCATTGAGGAACAGTAAGGGTATGTAAATGATTTAACAAGAGATTTTAATGGCTGATTCGATTCGGTCGAAAATAAGAGAAATCTTCATATGAAGAACGAAATGGGACTACAAACAAAAGGCCCTTTCCCGTAACTGTATGATTTTTGTAAAAGATATGAAATGAGAGAAGAACATCCAATACTAGTAACATAAAATCCTTATCAATAAAAACTCACGTATATATGGAAAGAGAAATTGACATGAACATAATTGACAAGGTGCAAGTAAACAC
>ML837845.1:4813-25034 GCA_009831015.1 Picea engelmannii | reverse complement strand
GAGCTTATACATAACCTGGATGTGTTCGGGTCTAAAAGTCCCAATAATGTCCCGTCGGTCATTTACAATAGTCCTGGAAGGCAAGTCGATGTGATCCAATGCCCATCGGATCATATCGAAGTACGGGAGCAACCGAGGTCTGGTAGCAACGAGATGCATTTTCGACTGAACAACAGTCTTATACTTAGTGTTCAGGTCGTCCTTCACGATATCATAGTTGTAGTCATCAGAGTCTGAGCAGTTTACCGCCTCGGATTGCAGGACATATGTAATAGAAGACCAGGTAGAGACGGAGCCGCCTGTCCGAGGCGAAGTGTCTGAAACGTTGTCCGAACCCTGTGCTGCGACTTCGATATTTGCTTTGGCTCCTCTCCTTGGTGCCATAGCTGAAGCTGGTGTTTTCGTTCTTCTGTGATAAACCTGCGTATACATACAGAGGCTAGTTCACTCGAAGAAATCTTTCTCTATACGCTTAATAATAAATGTTTTCTTTTTTAACAAATAAAACAAAGCCTCGTATATATTTTGAAAACCATGTACTTTGTCATCAGTCCGTCAAATCGCGAATAAAATCAGATTAATTGAAAAAATCCGGTCTTACTTTCACCATGGATTTACTCTAATTTCTTATTAATGTCATAAATATTGGGTGGCTTGACAGGCACTCAGGTTATGGGAAGTAAATGAACAAACACCTCGTGGAGTGTGCCAACCTTGAAGCGCGGGACGTAGTCCGTTTGATTTTAAAAGTTTTCAATCTTAATGATTTAAAGCTTTCCTCGTTTTTCGTCATCTCGTGAATTTCCCTTTATCGTTTTGATTTTATAACTCGCAAGATTGCGAATTCCGATCTTGGCATTAATTAACAATAAACACAATGTAGCGGATCCTTAATGATAAGATTAACTTAATTTCCGGATCGTGAATCGGGAATTCGAAGAAATTTTTTTAGGAGATCGATATGCCGAGTCGCGATATTGCGATGTAGCGATAATTGAGGCTCAATATAATCATGTCGCGATTTCGCGAATCGGAGTTTCGGACGTTTTAACTTATGAAAGAAAAATGCCGAGAGGCGATGTGTCGAGAATCAAGTTTAACTATGGTTAGTTTTTTACTCTCGGTTCTTGACTATGGTTATTTAACAATTATCGCGTTCTCGGCTCTCGGGGTTGAAAAAACAAAAATTTAGGGTCGAGAAATGCCGAGGCGCGAAAACCCCGACGATGTCATAATCGAGGGTTAAAGGTCTTATACTATTTTTTCCTTGGACGAAAATTAAAACCGAGTTCGCATTCTCGCGACTCGGGACTTGTGAATTCAAGATATAAGGTGTCTGTCTTGCGAGATCGCGAAACTTGAAAAATTCTAAGGACAAACATACTTGCGAAAAATGGGCCCTTTGTAAGTGACAAAGCATTATTATTCAGGCAACAAAAGTTCTTTCAGAGTTTTATGATTTTGGAAGGAAAAGGGAAAGAGAACAACTTTTTATCTCAAGCATCAGAATATTCAAAATTGTATTCAAAATTGTGTGAGGCGAAAAAACAGGGGCGGCTCCAACAGTTAGTTCAGAATCACAACAGAAGATTTGTTTGCAAACTCAAGAATCATTGTATGGCCTGAAGCATGATAGGAAAATGATACAAGATGTTTGATTCCTTCATGGTGAGCCAAAGTTTACAAGAAGTGAGTATAACCATTTTATTTATGGTATATTCATTATCTTGGTGTTTTATGTTATGCTTGTAGCAAGAACAAGCATGTTTGAGATCAACAGGTTGGCTCAGTTGGTTAGGATGTTTGTTATGAAGGATATGGAAGAAACAAAGTAAATGTCAGGCATGGAAATACATGGAGACAAGAAATATGGTAAGCTTGATTATCATGACAGAGGTATGTGGTGAAGATACTCAAGAAATTTGGTATTAATAATGTGAAACCTGTAAAATCCCTTTGGATTTCCATTGTAAATTTTCTTCAGTTTGATGTCCTAACTGATGAAGAAGAACAATTTTATTTGTATCAAGTATTATATGCTAGTAGTAAGTTTGATGATGGTCATGATTTAACATGCAGTTGGTGTTTTTTGTAGACACATGGAAAAACTAGGTGAAGAGTATGGAAATGGGTGTTTCAAACACAGAAACACAAGTATCACCTACATTGGTTGCAGTGATTTAGTCTGTGGTTATGATTCGTGAGATTTGCATAAGAGGATACCTACCTCAGGTTATGTCTTGGAAGAATGCAAGGATCTATTGGGTAAGTTTGGACATGTATGGGATGTGGTGTTCTGTGATGGTAAAATTGTTGCGCATTTAAATAAATGTCCAGTGTATCAAAATGGGACAAGTGCATTGGTTTATAAGATAGGTTACTGATGAAGGAAGAATTGTCCATAATGTAACGAATCATGCAGGGAGGTTGATGTAACAATATTTTTAGAGAAGTTGTGGAGTTGTGATGGTGTTTAGCTTCTCTTGTCTTGCAGGAAAGGTGATGAATTAATTAAGAGTATTATATATCAGGTAAATTGTTGTCAAGGTGGAGATTGTTGGAAACATGCTAACAGATTTCCCATGTGGTCACAGGCACATGAATGTAGCTATATTAGGAATGTGCATGCATTCACTCTTTTGTGAACAGATTGTGTAACTGGTGGATCTAATTATAATCAGTTAGTCTAATTGTTTGAGAGATGCTATATATACGAGCATACCCATAGAGGTGAGAGAGAAATGTGTGTAAAGTGTGTGAGAAAGACACAATATTGTGGAGTGCAGTGTGTATGTAAGGAGAGTATGGTTTTATGCATGTGTTGGGTATTGTAATTCTCCCTTGAATAACAAGTATACCGATTATCATTGCCTATGGTTTTTTTCTATATTGGGTTTCCACATAAAATCACTCTGTCATTTGTGTGATTGTTGTTGTGTTGTGTTTGGTTTGTTGTTCACAGTTTTATGCTTTGTTTTGTTTCCGTTGCCTAACACGTATTCTATTAAATTAATCAGATATGTTGACATGTGGAGAATTTGTTGGGATGATTCTGGCATGTGTGCATCATTTTATGCAAGATTTGGGTTTAATTGGCTTCTACATTCAAGAGATGCCCAACATATCTGATATAGAATTTGGTATCCCTTGAAACCATGGTTATATGATGGTGTGTGCCCCATCATGTCATGATTGTTCTACTTTACGTGCTTGGTGGGAAGAGGATGAGGGAAGATACATTTGTTTCTTCAGGAATGTGCTAGGGTATAGTGAAGTACTACCAACTCAGTTAAATCCTAAAGTTTCATGTGCAATAATCCAACAACATATTGAAGCTCCATCAATGTGGACAATTCTTCCACTCACTCCAAGATATTCTAGCATTAAAGGAAGAATATAGCGAATTCCCAACAACTGAGGAGACAATCAATGATCCAACAAATCCTAAACACTATTGGCACTTTCATGTACATGTTACTTTGGCTTTTCTATTGGAAGATTACGAGTTTTAGAGGATTATTAAAGATATGGTTTAGAGTAGTGGAAGAACATACCCTCTAGGGGGAAAAGGTGATATTCAAAGTGATAGAGATTAAATGATATACTCAATAGAAAGGGAAAGGCTAATGGGTGAGAATAGTTTTTCACCCTTGAACAGGACACCAAAATTGATCAAATATAGTTGCTTCTCACTATGACATTCTAAAGACACATCTTGGTAATACCTTCAAAGTCTAGTCCAGAGCTTTTGAAGCTGTGGCATGGGGATTAGTAATAGTCACCACCTGTCGTGGGGGAGAGATAAAATCATTTCAAAATTATGGCTTGCATGTTCATCTTTGAGAAGAAAAGTAGTTATAATTAAGTCAGAGATATGGGAATATTTCTACTCTTTTAGAAAATGAAGGCACATCTTGATGCTTCCCAAAAGTCCTTGCATTTGAAACTATTGGTTACAAAATTCTTAATAGCTTGACATGTAGACAAGGGAGCACCAGATTAAAAAAGTGAGATCATTGAGCAGATGGAATATGAGTTTGCCACATAATCATTACAAATGAGAGCATGCTAAATGCCACGTGAACATAGGGATATGATCGCAGCCAACTATTGAAGGAAAACGTGAAATCCAACACATAAAGGATTGGTTTGACAACAAAGATTAATGCCATGTGATTGCTGGGAATTTTTTCCACACATGTCATTGGTCTAAGAGGATCAAGAATTCTCCAAAACTGATAGTCTCAAATGCTGATGGAAATGACTTATTTTCGTAGAGATCGACGAGATCTTCCCAACGCAATTTGAATGACCTCAAACAAATGTCGTATGAGGAAGTTATGGCCTTTCAAAGTTTTGGAAAAAACAAGGCAATTGGAAAAAAGTGGCACCACCAGGAGGTGACACGTGGAATTGTATGGACTCTATAGGATGCAACACATGGACTGTATGGATTCCACATGTCATCATTGAAAGGATGACATGTGGTAGTACGATAGGTGGCAGGTTCGGTGTTGAGGTGGCAAGTTTGGTGTTGACATGGCAGGTATGATGCTAACGTGGTAGGTATGGCAGTGATGTGGCATGCTAACAGAGTAGTTGATTGTGTAGGATACATGGTGATTATGTGGACCAATCATAAGGTGACATGTGGCATGTTCCGACTGGCCAATGTTGGTTCAAGAATCATCGAATTTTTTGGGGGTCGAAGGGAATCAAACCCTCGACCTACCTGCATCAAGCCAATGAATTCAACTAAGTGCTCGAACCAACCAGACCATTATGTCACTTGTAAAGCATACCCGATTTTATTATATTTAAGTTTTTTATGGTAACAAATTCCAAATGAGGGGGAGGTCCACAGATTGGAACCCACAATTTCCAAATATGCCAACAAACCACAATCAACGCGTCGACTGTTGCGCTAATGGTGCTATTTGTTAAAGCCCACCAAAATCAATTCATTTTTGTTTTAGTTAATGCCAAACCAACTAATAAATGGGGTCGGGTGGGTTTGAACTGTTAACTGCCACTATATAAACGCTACACCTTTACCATTGCACCACACAGTGCTCATATCCCAAGAAATCAAATTGGGTTCATTTTGACATGGATTTTCGTGCCAAGAAATCATAGTAGGTTTGTTTTGGTTATGATGTTAGTTCGTGCGAAGAAAAATCAGAGACGAGTTTTATTGTGTGTGAAGGCTATGATGCTAGAAATTGGAGCGATTTTTATTGCATCATTTTGCATGCCAATAAATTATGTATTGTAGTATTTTTGTGTATTGTTCTAGTGCCATTGTGCATCTATGGGAGTCATATGGTGTTTATAGTCAAAAGTATTAGTTTTCCTAGGCAGAGTTGATGGTGATAGTTACACTTGAGATTTAAAAACAAAACAAGAAGTCATACCTAAGATGGGTCAATATGTAATGGAGTGTCATTGAGTATTCACAAAACTATAGATTGTTTATAGTCAAAAGAACTGTTTTTTCGAGGCGGTGCCGATTTTGACAGTTATACTTGTGTTTGAGAAGAAATGTTGGTTCCTTATCTTAGTTATACCTTTAACATGATTTGAACCAGGTCCATATCTACTGGGGATCCAACAAAGTCTCTTAAACTATTGACCCTCCTGGTAAACCAGAAGGTAGCGTAGTGCACAGAGTGCATTGCACAGTCTCACCCAAGATAGTCTTAATGGGTGACTGCAATGCTCAAATGCTTGCAGTCCAGGACTGAATGGGGATCTGTGAATTGCACGTAGTGAATTCTATCTCATTATTAGAGAAATATACCGTCATTCTCATTCATGCATGTAGTGTAATTAGATCCATTAATTCATTCATACATCATTCTAACACCTACTTATTGACAATAAAAGGGACACAAACATTCAATCACATAACATAGGTGTTACCGTTGTTCACCCCCTCCTGGGCTACATCCACAAATATCTGGCTCTCAAGCTATTTTATTATGGCGGTTCCAAAACTACAACGTCACACGCTTTACCACTCATCCTCAGTCAAGTCGAGATCTATTATGAGGTGGACTAGATCACACTAGGCTCCTCATCCCGTGATCTAACCCTCAATATATACTCTTCTTACCCTCTATAAATCAACAACTTACAAGACTGGATCATATTACAGTCGTGTTACAAACCAATTACTCCTTCTCACACGAATAACACTCAATAAGCATAACCCCCACCTAGATCTCCTAGGTATCTATTTATATGTGTTCTTGGCTCATCAACCATTAAATTATGTTACCAAAACCCTAACATAGTTAGGTCTTCTTGCATGTTGGCCTTGCACATTTTCCTCCTCTGCATGTGTGTTTTCCTTTCGTCCACTACTTTTCCTCCTAGATGTATTTCTTTCCCATCTTCTTGCATGCGTGCCTCACATGCCTCCCTGCCAACTATAATTCCTCCACGTCATGCCTTTTCCCCAAAATGGGCATGTTCCCAACATGCCCCCAACACTGACATCGTGACTCATCTTGAGCCACTTTCTGATTTGTGCAGCTGTCACTTTCTGCTTCCCGCATCTGTTACTGCTTGCTTGTTGTGTCTGTTACTACCTGCTACAGTGTGTCATATATTTATGTTATCCAATGGCACTACTGGTGATCCTGACTGCTCTTTTCAGACTTAGAGGTGACCACCTGCATCATGATAGGAGATTGTAAAATCTCTCCTCCCTTGGACCTGATCTGTTCAACGCTCCTCTTAGCTGTGTCACTCTCCATGACTAGCTTCTCTACCTTTTCTTGTAGGGGCTCCAACAACACCTGTCTTGTTGTAATTTGTGCTTGCAGTTCTTTCTCTTCCAACTACAGAGCCTTCATTCCAGTGGAAATATTGATCTTCTCCGGTAGTGACACTGTTTTCTGTCGCTGCTTCACCTCCACCATTGTTGCGTGGAGTTTTTTTTCCCTCTCTTGTAGTTCTTGGAGGCTTCCATCCTCTAGGAGGTGAGTCCATAGTTGCGCTCTCTTTTCTAACAGATCAGTGACTCTATGTATGCTTTGATCAATGTCCTCAATAGTTGTTGTTTCCTCATGTTCTCACTGTGCTCTAACTATTGGGGGAGTAGTAGGTGTGACACGCTCCTCCATCTATTCAATTTTCTCTTTATAGTGTTTCATAGTCTACTCTATCCTTCACAACTTCTCCTCCGATTACACTGCCTCCTCATTTGTGTTATTGAGAATGGCTTGAAATAGTCTGTGGATCTGAGCCTCCATCTCCTCCACTTTTTTTTCTCTCTCTCTTTCCATTGTGCTTCGTGGTTGAGGGATGCCTTCATCATGATGTTTTCTTCCTGGGCTACCTGTATATTCATCACGTCATCTCTTGCTCTGGACTGAATCTCCTGCGCAACGCTTAACTAAAGTTTATACAATGCCTTTGTTGGAATCTTGGCCAATGCCACATCCAACTCTTCAATGTCCTTTAGGGGTTTCTGTGTTGTCTCTTCATCAAGAAACATCATCGCGGGAGTGATGATGAAATTGGCACTCCCCTATGCTGCAAATTGCATTGTTTCAAGCACTGGCACTCCTTCCTTAGCCTGCATGGGTGTTTCTTTTGATGCCTATGATGCCTTGATCCTCATCTGCTCCAGTGCAATTTTCACTTCTTGCACTTGATCTACAATTAAAGCCATGTTCTTCTCTGCACTCTCGCACACCTCAGCTAGTATTTCCTCAGCTTTTGTCACCACTAACTCCACATAATCCATGGTTAGTGATATATGGAATTGTGGCTTGTGGGCCTTCACCTTCTTTCGGCCACCACCAGTTTTCTCCCTTGATCGCTTCTCTTGGATGTCTGATGGCTCATGAATAGTGGGCATATGAGTATCTCCAATAGTGGTTGGTCTTGTTTCTTCTACCATAGGAATCTCTTGGGTCCATGTCCATGGTTCTTCCTCCATATAAATCTCTTGTGTCCCTGTGCCTATTTCTTCTGTGCACACTTCTTTCATTGAATGTGTTGGTGGATGTTTTGCGTGCGTTGGAGCCTATGTACGCCCCCTTGGTGGTCTGTTATGTGTTATAGGTTTCTTATTGGCTGGGGTGATTCCCCCCTCTTGACCTTGCATACTCCTCTTTTTGGTTTCGTCCCCGTTGGTGCCTATTTGGTGCGCTGGGGCTCATCTTCCCTACGTCTGAGTTTTTGGGATTGGTAATGTGGTTGGAATCACCTGTACCTTCCATTATTTGGGCCACTCCTAGACCTCTCTCTAGATATCTTCCGTCATCACACAATATTTTAGTTGTATACATTCCTTGGATTTGTCTCTCTTTGCTTGCAGCCATAAGCTATGACGCATTTCCCTGAAGTTAGAAACCTGTCCAAACTCCTGGACAGTCTCTGGTGAAATGTGCCATGTATCCACAATGAGGTCTTTGATTTCTATGAAATACCTCGCAAATATGTTCATATTTGTCTTCTTTGTCTTCAGGTCTACACTGCTACATAATGATATGTAGCGCGTTGTGCCACACTTTCCTGGTCTCTCCAGATACTTACTGTAAACTGGTTCCTTCCAGCCAATGGGGTCAATGAGGATGAGTAACCACGAGTAGTGGAACTCAGAGCCCCAATCTTGTGTGTCCTTACATTCCTCTAAAAATGAGTTCAACAGCTATGGGTCTCAAGTCATCAAGATCCCCTTTTCACACTGTGCGGCGGTGACGACCACACTCGCTGATACTTCCTCTTTCTGACACTTTCACATCAATTTGGATTTGAGGAGTCTGGTAGAAAACCTTGTTGAAGGATCATTGATGTCACTGATCTTGATGCCCTTATTTCTATGCTCTATGCCATACTTGGCCTTGAACTCATCCGATATGGCCTTGGCTCTGGTTTTATCCTCCAGGTACTGTTCTAGATTTTCCCCATCTGTGGGTATCCCCGTGATTGTTTCGATGAGGTACAAAGTGATAAGCACTGGCCAATCCATCCATAAGATCTTGCCATGAACTCATGAAATAAATTGCTTGATGCATGCGTTAATTTTCTTTCCCCACCCAAAATGTGGGAAATCCAGCAAGTTCATGATGTTGGTGTTATAGATCCCAAGAATCCACTGTGTCGTCTCTAACAGAGGCATGCCTGATGAGACTTCTCCCCTTATTTGTAGATAATTTTGTGGCACCAGGTCTAGAAATTTGTCAAAATCCATCACGTCATGGTCAGATTACTTGATGGAATTCACTGTGCCGAACATATCATCATCTACATGCACCCCTTTCAGAATCTTTGACAAAACCATCGTCCCTTCTACTTGTGGTTGTGACCCTCCTTGCGCGGTACTCTCATCGCGATCCTTCCATTTGGCTTGTGGGGATGAGGCTCCCACCTATGGTACATGCTTGTGTACTGTTACATGTCCTTCTTCTGGTTCATGGCTTTATGGTGCTAAACCCATGGCCTGCTCAGCCTGTCATGGCCTTGGTCCCGTCGATGTGTCGGATTTGGTTCTCTCCATGTCCTCCTCCAACTGACCGACCTTCTACACTCGGTTATGTTCCTCCTCTATCGTCATGAGGTTTTATTCATAATCAGGTGTATGGAGTTCATCCACATCCACCTCTATGGGTATCTCTTTCTCCCTTGCATCTGTCAACCGAGCAATACTTCTCATGTTCCTGTCGGCCCTTTCCAATGCTCCAAATCATGGTGGTGACATTGTGACGAGATCTGGACTGTAAATATTCGAACTCGACGGATGCTAGCTCAAAGTATCGCTTTATCACTCTTTCGCTTGGCTCTGTGTTCTTATCCTTAGAAATTAACACAATGAGTTTATTTCCTCCCTTTTTCTGACTTTATGGTGGGACGACGAAGTGACAATTGTTTTGCACTGACAATTGTCCCTTTTTCACTTTTTGTTGTGTCTCTTGCACGTGGTAACTTTGTACCTGTTAAGTATTGTCCTGTGCGTCATGTTTTCGGATTTTTCCCTTTCTGTTGCACTAAGTTATTTACCTCTGCATATGGACTTCCATGTGTTTGTCGCAATTTCAACAACCGCCGCTGCTTGGCGCCTGAATTCTAGAACCGTCATTTTTCGAATTGCCATGTTTTTCGATCGTCGGTCCTTTTTATGTCACGCTGGGATTTTTTAGCGTGCAGAGTCCTTGGCTTAGATACCATTTTGTTATGGAAAAATATATTATTTTGTTATTGCTGACTTGGTGACCTTTTCATGTAGAATCTTTTCTTTTTCGTCGCGCTAACTTGCTGACCCATGCGCACAAATTGCTTTGTTTTTTTTAAATCGGTTCTTACTGTGCAGTAAATTTCAAGTTGCAGGTGGTTGATTGTCCTTGTAAACTTTAGTCAACTCCCATTGATCATGCCCCTCAATTTTTTTTCTTCTAAATCCTTCAATTGTACAACTCCTCCGTCTCTGAAATTATTGACCTCATATGGTCCAAACCAATGCATTTTGATCTTTCTTGGATGTTGAAAAAACTTGTTGTCATACAGTAGGACTAGGTATCCTTCCTTAATTTTTTTTTTATTGATATGTTGGTCATGCCAAGATTTTTCCCTTGATTTCTACACTTCTTGGTGAAATCCTGCTAGAATCCTATCGTCTTCCATGCTCATCAGCTGACTTAACCTTTCTTGTATTGCACCTCACTCTGTCATGTTTGTAATTGTTGCGACATGTAGAATTGGTATCAATAATTCTAATGGTACCACTACTTCTTGTCCATACACCATTCTAAATGGTGTCTACCCAGTCAACTTCATACAGGTATTTCTATATGCCCATAGTACCACTAGTATCTTTGAATCCCAGTCGTCCTTATTGACATTGCAAATCTTGGTTAAGGATTTCTCTAGAATCTTGTTGATGGCTTCCACTGTTCTATTTTCCTGAGGATGGTATGGCATGATTTTCTGATGGTAGAACTCAAATTATTCAGTCATAGATCTGATAGTGTTGTTGATAAAGTGAGTGCCTTGGTCACTCATCGGAATCCTTGAGCATCCAAATCTGGTGAGAACATGTTCAAACATGAAGTGTGTTTTTGTCTCTGCGCTACAATCTTTAACTGGTGTTACCTCTACCCATATTGAGAGGTATTATTTCACAATGATGATGTATCGCATGCCCGACCTTCTTGCAGGTTGGTGAATTGGCCCAACAAAATTGATATCACATTTGTCAAACACTTGTAGCATTACCTGTGGGTGTAAGGGAATCTCATACCGTCTATTTGGTTTTCCAACCCTCTAACAAACATCACATTGTTGGCAATATTCCTTTGCATCTTGATGAATAGTTGGCCACCATAATCCTGCGTGCAGTACCTTCTGCGCGGTAGCTTTTCCTGCATAGTGTCCTCCAACTATTCCTTCATGGGCTTCTGCCAATATCCTAGGCCTTTCGTGTTCTAGCATGCACCTTCTCAAGATGTTGTCTGCCCCCATTTTATATAAGTGTCCTGTGATAAACTGGTAGTTGGATGCTCTGGAAACCAAATTCTTCCTCTGCATAGTGTTAAGTTCCTATGGCGCAGTCCCTGTACTTAAATACTCAATAATGTCAGCAAAATAATCATCCGCAACTTGGACTGAAAATAATTGCACGTCAGGGAAGGTATCCTCTAAGTTTGTAGGCTCCTCGCCATTGGTGACCCTTGACAAGTATTAGCACCAAGATTAAGTGGAAATAAGGATGAACGTGGGAAAGAAAGCGTGCATAAACTAAAGTAACAGTTGGAGGAAGAACAACACACACGCATGCAAGAACGTGTGCACAAGGAAAGCGACAGCTTGAGGAAGAACAACACATGTGCATGGGAGGAAGACCTAACATTGGTAGGGTTAGGGTTTTGAGAATACGATTGTAAATGGATGAAGAGCCTGATATATATAAATATAGATATGTAGGTATCATAGAAGAGAGAAGTTCGTTCACTTTTTTGTGTTAGTTCAAATTTTGTAATATTCCATCGTAATATGTACGAATTGATGCATTATGTAATATTGTTATGGACCAATTTTGTAAGTTGTTGAGCTAAGAATAGAGGAAAGAAGGAATATATGAGGATTATATTGCAGGCTGTGGAGCCTTGTGCAATCTAGTTTGCCTCACACAGATCTTACCCATCTGAGGGGAATTGTAAGCACGCGACGCTGGAGATGAAAAACTACCATAATAAAAGAGCCAAGAGCCAAATCTTTGTGGACATAGCCCAGGAGGGGTTGAACCACGGTAATACCTGTGTAATATGATGAATTCATGTATATCTTTGTTTTATTTCAACAATTAATTGTTATGATTAATGAATGAGTTAAGACATTGTTATGGAATACGATTGTGTTGTTCAGGAAATAAACTGTTAAAGATAAATGCGCACCCGTGAGTAATAGTAGATTGCAATCACAATTCGTAGTATATGGCTCTGAATAATAAACCCCTATCTTTTACTCAATCCTAGGCTGTAAACACCCGAGTCTTACAACCACCCATTTAAATCTATCTCAGGTGAGACTGCACAGTGCATTATGTGCATCGTGTTGCCTTCTGGTTTACCAGGAGGGCCGATAGTTTTAGAGGCTTTGTTGGAAACCCGATAGACATGAACCCTGGGTCAATAACTTAGACGGTAAAGGAAAGAAGTAAGCTAAAAAATGGTTATGTTTCCATGTTAATAGGAACAAGATAGGACTGAGTAGATGAGATAGATTGAACGAGAAAAGAACAAGCGAAACAAGAAGAGCAATGAGCCATTAGAAGGGAATGTTGAGACCTTGGAACCCCACGAAATCAGAAATCGAAGGCTGGTTGAGAATGAAAGAGATAGATTTTTCCCAGAAAGACAAGAGAAACCCTACGATCACACCTCACAAATATCTAGATAAATACGTGTTTACTGATTTACACGAAGTCTTTTTCTATGATTTTCCACATCTACTACAGGAGTGGATACTAAGGTTTAAGAAAAACCACTTTATGAATCAGATTTGACAACTAGATTGGAATACAATATAGATTGAGCAGTTACAACAGGTGAACAACAAATTCACCCTCACAATAGACTTTTGGCTTGACAGTATTGTGGTCGGTTTCATCACAGAATTTGTAGTTGACACAGGGAAGTCATACAATGTAGAAGAAAAATAATTTCTATGCGAACCTCGAGGAAGGTACATTCAATCATTGTGTTAATGTTTAATCCATTATTATAGTTCTTTTCATTTCAATAGATAACAATAGCATAACACAAGATCACTGAGAAATACACAATCACAAGAGACACAACATTTATCCTGGGAAACCCTCTAGGGGAAGAAAACCCAGCAAAACTTCCTTATTATAGATAGCCAATACAATGCCAAGAGACAACGCAAGATAATACAAAAGATCCTCTCCCAAAGATGCACCACTCTCTCTCTCTCTTCTCCAATTGTAATTCCAAAACTTGTCTCTCAATGAGCAAGTGAGGTGTGTGTCTAAGTGAGGCACTAGCCTCCTTATTTATATTAATCTGGCACGTGTGAAGTGTCTCTTCACTGGTAGGGCCGACTTCTTAATATGGGTGGTTATAACCACATTTATTGTATTTCGGGGCATCTTTAATATATTCTGGGGCCGAATTTTCTTTCTTCCTATTACAATTACATTATGACCAATCCACAAAAGGGGATTTGGTCCTTTTACAATAGCCTACATGATCAATCCACAATGGGGATTGATCCAATGAATAATATATCAAAGAATAATAAGAACACACTTTTCAGTTACATTATTTCAACACTCCCCCTTAACAAGAAGGGTATTCCTCAACAACATCAGGCGAGAGAGAGAGGACAACATCATCAACAACATTAAGTGGGTGAGAGGATAACATCATCAATATCATCTTGGAACACTGACTGGCATATCTATAAATCATCGGAAGTTTTCTTCATTGGCAGCATCGTCATTCTCAAAGGAATGAAATCATCATCTGCATCAATATGTATTAGTATAAAACTAATACATCATCATCACAGCACGAGGCTGACTCATCATCATAATACTAGATTGGATTTATGTCATAGTTGTAAGGCTGGAAGCACAATACTCGTCTTTCTTTACATCACAATAGTCAAGCTGGAAGCAAGAAACTCATCCTACTTTATGTCACAACAATCAAGATGGAAGCAGGATACTAGATTGGCTTTACATCACAGTTGTCAAGCCGGAAGCTCAGTGCTAGTCTCATTTCATCGTCTTTCTTTACACCACAACCATCAGGTTGGAAGCAAGATACTAGATTGGATTTACGTCACAGCTATTAAGCCAAAATCACAATACTAGTCTCATCACATCTTCTTTCTTTACGTCACAACCATCAGTTTGGAAGCAAGATACTAGACTGGATTTATGTCACAGCTGTCAAGCTAGAAGTAGAGTACTAGTCTCATCACATCTTCTTTCTTTACGTCACAGAACTGAAGCTGGAAGCAAGAGATGTCTCATCACAAAAACTACTTGCCCTTTCAAGGAAGGTCCTTTCGGACTATACTAAGCTTATCTCGAAAGTGCTCAAACTTTACACGAGTTAGAGGCTTGGTCAACACATCAACAATCTGTTCATCCGTGCTAATGTATTGGAGCTTTAAGGATCCTCTCTGCACCATGTCACAAATGTAATGATAACGAATCTTTATGTGCTTCAACCTGTCATGGAATACATGATTGTCTATCACCTTTATGTAGCTTTGGTTGTCAAATAGGATTGTGGTTTCTTCCATTTCTAGGTCAAATAGACTGGTCATCAACTTTCAAGCCATATAGCTTCGCAGCTGGCAAAACATGCATCAATGTATTCTGCTTCCACTGTGCTGAGAGCAATGTTGGATTGCTTTCTACTTTGCCATGAGATCATGGCTGATCCCAAACTGAAACATCATCCTGAACTGCTTTTTCTGTTAGAAACACTTCCTTCCCAATCTGCATCAGTATATCCACTCAATGTGAAATCATGATCTCCATCATAGCTGAGACCACAATCTATTGTACCCTTAAGGTACCTCATCACATGTTTTGCAGCCACTAGGTGAACATGTCTGGGTTCTACCAGAAACTAACTCAAGGTGTTCACGGAAAAACAAATGTATGGTCTGGTGTTCATCAGGTACATCAACGATCAAATAATCTGTCTATACAACATGCCATCAATCAATTTTGATGAAGTGTCGACCAACAACTTCAGCTTTGCTTCCATGGGTGTATTCATGGACTTGCATTCCAACATGTTGAATCTCTTCAGGATTTCGACTACATACTTCCCTTGGTTAAGGAAGATCCTCTCTGGACTCTGCCATACCTCAAGACCTAAGAAATAATGCATTAGGCCAAGGTCTTTCATTTCAAATTCTGAGGAAAGTCTCTTCTTACATTCAGTGATGATATTTTCTTCTTCAGTTAAGAATAAGTCATCCACATATAACAGTAATATTACTGGCTCATCGTTCATAACCTTGAAGTAGAGGTTAGAATCTGATTTACTCTTGTTAAATCCCAAGCTCGTCAGGAAACTGTCTATCCGACCATACCAAGCTCTAGGAGCTTGCTTCAATTCGTATAAGGCTTTCTTCAATTTGCAGACATGAGACTTCATGTTTTCAACTTCAAATCCTTGAGGTTTCTCTATATGCACTTCCTCTTCGATGACACCATTTAGGAAAGTTGTCTTCACGTCCATGTGGTGTAACTTCCACTTCATCTTAGTTGCAATAGCTATGATGGTTCTGATTGAAGTGTATATAGCTACATGAGAAAATGTCTCTTCATAGTCAATGCCTTCCTTTTGAGAAAAGACATGAGTGAAAAATATTGCTTTATGCTTCTCAATACTTCCATCAACAACATGTTTTATTTTGAAGAGCCATTTGGAGGATACCACATCTTTACTCTTCGGTCTGGAAACTATTTCCCATACTTCGTTATTTATTATGGATTGGTATTCCTCTGTCATGGCATCTGCCCATTCTTTCCTCTGAATGGATTCTTCAAAGCAGGTAGGATCCTCCTCTAGAATATCACACATCAAAGCCGTATAACTAGAGAATGTCTTTGGTCTTTTCACCTGTCTCGTAGTTCCTTCGAGAACACCATACTTATCTCCATATTGAATAAGCTCTCTAGCCCAAGATGGCTTTCTTTTATGGAGGATTGTCTTCTGAGGAGGTTCTTGAACTTCTAATATATCATGGTCTTCTAGAATTTCCTCATCAGGGTAAGTTACGACTTCCCTCACTAGTTCTACAGCTCTGAGAACCTCCCTCACAACAGTTATGGGGATTACGGGTTCCTCTTCATATACTTCTTCAAGCTGGCATATCCTTGATTTATTGAGTGTTGCATATTCATCAAATGTCACATCCCTGCTGATATCAATGTGACAGTGACCTGGTATATAGATTCTGAAGGCCTTGGAGACCTCACAGTATCCCACAAATATTCCCTTCTTTCCTGAAGGGTCCAACTTGTTTCTCTTCTCTTTCAGTATATGAATAAATACTAGGTAGCCAAATATTTTGAGATGGATTACCTCTGGCTTCTTTTCAGTGAACATCTCTTTCGGGGTCTTGAGCCCAAGTGCAGTATGGGACAATTGGTTCTACACATATACAACTACCATTGTTTCTTCTGCCCATAAGCACATAGGAATATCTTGATCATGGATCATAGTCTTCAAAACTTCCATTATTGTTTTGTTCTTTCATTCAGCTACACCATTTTGTTGGGGATTATAGGGAGTAGTGAGTTCCCTCTTGATCCCAACATATTTTCAAATATTCATAAACTCTTTTGAGGTATATTCTTCTCCATTATCTGACCTGAGTATCTTAATATTTCTTTCATAAATATTCTCTATCAAGGCTTTGAATTCCTTGAACTTGCTGAACACTTCATCTTTAGATTTCAAAAAATATACCCAGGTCTTACGAGAATAATCATCAATAAATGATACATAATATACATACCCACTAATGGAGTATGATGGCATTGGGACACATACATCTGAATGAATGAGTTCTAGGACTCCTTCTGCTTTGCTGTCTCTCTTCGGAAAAGGGTTCTTGATGTTCTTCCCTTGTGCACATCCATTGCATACACCTTCATGGTCAATATTGAGCTTTAGTAAACCTATGACCTCTTTGCATATGTATGGTAGAACCTTGTAGTTGATGTGAGCTAATATTCTATGCCAAAGTTCACATGAGTTTTCAATGGTGCGAGTCATGGTAGCCTCTGAGTGACCCTTTAGTTTATACAAGCCATTTTCTTCACTTCCAATGATGATTGCTTCATTTAAGGTTTCTCCTTTAACCCACATAAGAAATTCTCCATCTATAAATGCAACTCTGAAGCCTTTCTTTTCTAAAGCTGAAATGGAGAGTAGGTTCTTAGTCAAACTTGGTACATATAGTACATCCTTCATCTTCAATGAATTCCCTGAATTCAGTTTGTAGTTTGATTCTCCCACTCCCTTGATGGGATATTGGTAATCATCTCCAAGTGTCACTTTTTGAGAAAGCTTCTTTTTTGAAATACAAGAGAGGATGTCTCTTTGTCCCGTCATGTTCTTGGATGCACCACTATCAATGGGGCAAGTTTCCTCTCTAGGTGTTACAGATCCTAAGAGGGTCGAGATTAAGACATGGTCTTTGATCTGCTCTCTTATCATCTTTGTGGGTGGCTCTTCATCTTCAACTACATGGGCATGGTGCCTCTTAAGTTTTCTCTTGTATTCTTCTCATTTGGCTGGACAAAATTTTTCAATGTGTCCCATCTTATCACAATGGTAGCATTGTACAGATGAGTAATCTCTTTCCTTTTGTTGTTCTTTCTTCTGAAATCTCCTTGGATGAGATTCTTTATTATTGAATTTGTTTGATGGTTGAGGCTCTTTATGAATCTCCTTTTGGAAGTAGGGTTTCTTCCTTTGTCTTTTGGTGTGAGTAGCTAGGGCTTGATCATCATCTCTTGCTAGTAGCGCTTCATGATTAACTACTGTTGTTTCTTCTTGGATGCATTCTTACCATAGACTATCAAACTTCAGTTTTTCTGTTCTGGCACATATCGTTTGTATGAATGCATCCCAAGGTCTTGTGAGACCATTTAGGGCCATCATTATGAGTTCATCTTCGTCTATGGTATCTCCAATCGCTTCTAACTGTTCTTTGAATTCTGAGATTCTGGAGAAATATTCCTAAATTGTTTCTCCTTTCTACATCCTTGTATTCTTCAGTTGAGTTCTTAGATTCATCTTCTGGTTTATGTTCTTTCATTCATATAGTCTGGTCAAGGCATCAAACATTTCTTTCAGAGTCTTCTTAGATGACACATAAGGGATCAGGCAGCCTTTGATTAAATCTGCAATGATTATTTTGGCCTTGATTGTGTCCTTTTGATGCTTGGCTTTTTCTGCAGCATCGTCGAGTTCCAAAATTTCTCCTTTGATGAATTTTTCTAGGTCATTCTCTTCAAGAATGAGTCCAATCCTATACTTCTAGGCACGGAAGTTTTCCATGCCTTCCATCTTGTCAACAATCTTAGTTCTTGCAGACATCTTTTACCTAGAGCTAGGAAAATGACTGAAAAATGAAGATGCTCAAAATCAAATTCTGAACTTACCAGGAGGTGCGCTTGGCTGAGGCGAGTATCCTGGTATGTTTGGATCTGAGAAGATCCAAATTTTTCTCCTCCAAAATTGATCTGCAGATTTCTGGACTGGTGCTTCTGGTTTTTTGGTACCTCTAGTACTCTGGTACTTCTGTACACTGGTTTTTTGGTACAGTGGTTTTCTGGTACATCTAGTACTTTGTGAAAATAGGGTTTCCCTTTCTGGGAGATCTAGCCATTGAAAAGGTGCGCCGAGAGTGCCAAAGTAATCCTTGGGGGAGGGCACACTTTTCTAGGTGGTTTTAGGGCTAAAAAGCTTCACCATCAAAAATCCCTAATTTGCATGTACACCAACAGTGACGTTTTTCATTCTTGTGAAAGATTCTTCCTTCAGCTTGGATCTAAAACCATGTTAATGTTTAAGCCATTATTATAGTTCTTTGCATTTCAATAGATAACAATAGCATAACACAATATCACTGAGAAATACATAATCACAAGAGACACAACATTTATCCTGGGAAACCCTCTAGGGGAAGAAAACCCAACAAAAATTCCTTATTATAGATAGCCAATACAATGCCAAGAGATAACTCAATCTAATACAGACGATCCTCTCCCAAAGATGCGCCATTCTCTCTCTCTCTTCTCCAACTGCAATTCCGAAACTTGTCTCTCAATGAGAAAGTGAGGTGTGTGTCTAACTGAGGCGCTGGCCTCCTTATTTATACTAATATGGCATGTGTGAAGTGTCTCTTCACTGGCAGGGCGAACTTCTTAATCTGGGTGGTTATAACCACCTTTATTATATTTCGGGGCCTCTTTAATATATTCTGGGGCCGAATTTTCTTTCTACCTATTACGATTACATTATGACCAATTCAAAAAAGGGGATTTGGTCCTTTTACAATAGCCAACATGATTAATCAACAATGGGGATTGATCCAATAAATAATATATCAAATAATAATAAGAATACACTTTGCATTTACATTATTTCAACACCTTGTATACTTCTATTAAGATACTTCTATATAACAAAGGTATAATGACAATGGAATCATATAACTAAACTTCCATGCGTGCATGGGGGAAGGGGGGAAAAACTGACAGAGAAAGGATAAATGGAAGGAGGAAAGGAGAAAGGAAAGAAGGAGAAGGAACCCTTGGACCCGATCATGATGGATGATGACCATCTCAAGTGGATCTTGGCGTCATCAGGAATGATGCATAGCAGAGTACCCTACCAATATAAGGTGAATACCAAGAAGAGAGCCATATCCACGAGGGAAGGCTTGGCGAGTGATGAGGAAGAGGTAGAGGATCTTCAGGCTGTGGAGCAGATTGAGGAAATCATGTGCACAACATATGAGAGGAAAATTAGAGGTCCAAGAATGGGAGGAGAAGGAATCCATTGTTGGACACACCTACCACACTTAGAGGGGGGGGTGAATGAGTGTGGGGCTCTTTTTCCCAAAACTTCCCTCTTGCACAAAAACTCATCAATTAGCATTCAACATTTATTCATTACCCATTGTTGTCATTTATAACCAG
>ML837844.1:34332-45112 GCA_009831015.1 Picea engelmannii | reverse complement strand
AAGCCACATGTCCACAAAACATTCCCACCCCCCTTTGCCTTGGCTCCATCTCCTTGTTTCTTTGTAAACATACTTCCACAATGGATATTTGTTGTCTTGACCTTGTTGTTTTGCTACACTGTTGATTTTTCCATCATTTGAAGCTTCATTTCCAACTCCACTTGCAGAAGATGGGACACTAAAAGAGGGTACTGAAGTTGTTGGAGGAGGAGCAACACCAACATTGGGATTCTTCCCTTTCCTTTGCCCTTTTGTTGTTGTCTTTGATGATTGAGCCATCATTTTTGTTGAAGGAGGAAGAGATATCACTGTTGTAGCAGAAAACTTGCAATTTGGTCCTCAAATCCACTTGGCAACACTTGGAATGCACTCAAACCTACACAAAACCCTCTTCCTTGCTCACCAAAATCGCCCACACCTTGACTTGTTGAGAAAACAATGACAAAAAAGAGTGAGAAAGGCGCTTTTTAGAGGGTGCGGGCCTCCAATTTGCGTGTCACGTGTCATGAAATCAGGACACCATCCAAATTCGTGTCCGACACGAATTTAGGTCATGTCACGTGTGAAGGACAAGACCTAAACTCGTGTCAGACACGAATTAGGTCGAATCTGTGTCCCCATGTGGGATTTGAGACACGGGGGGGTATTTGGACGAATCATGTTTCATAGGAGTAATGCCTAGACCTTACTTACTACGTTTAAATTTTAATTGCTAACATAATTACTGTTGCCTTACTATAACTAAGGTTTATTATAAATCTCTCTCTTCTTGAAATGGTTTCTTTCCCTTCTTGAAATGCTTTGTCCTTGAACCATGGAAAATATTTAGTCTACTAGGATGCAAGTGTGTGAATCTCCTTGATAGCTTATGTGATGCAAGTGGGAGATCTTGGGGTTTTATAGTTGGTGTGAAGATGGCTTGTGTGGAAGCTCCAACGATTGGCTTGTAGAGCTTGGTGAGATTCCATGCTTCGCCTCTGTAATGTTGACTAGGGTTTGTAGTGATTGGGGATGCCCTAGCTAGGGTTTGGGATGTGTTATCGCACAATCTGTACTTTCCCAGAGCCCAAGGCAAGTGAGACAAGATTGGTGTAACAAGGGGGTGACCTATCACTGTCACCTTAATAGAAAACCCCTTTTTGTTTAAGAGTATGTTGAAACTACCCCAAGGGAGACGTCCTTAGTGACCTAAAGGGTTGATGAAACTAAGGCAAGGACGCAAGAATACACCCCTCTCACTGGTCACTCAAGTCAAAAGGTCTTTATGTCTTAAAGAGATGAAGCAAAAGTAATGGATGAGGTGTACCTGCCCAGAACAAGACAACAAGCACAAATATGACAGTGTTCAAGTACAAAATGATGTTAGTGCTTCAATAAGACAATGAACCTTTGAAATATAAGTTGGTTGATATAAAATTGCAGCAATATGAAAGTTTACAACAGCAATAAATATTTTATAACAGCTGCAAGAAATATGTCTTAGAATTGCTTGAAAAGACAATGAAAAGTTATCTTTTAATAGACAAAATGATTATCAATGGTCACAAGAAAATTTTGAAGTGTCTAGCTAGCATCAAAGGTCAGTTTTGCAGAAAATTTGTTGCAGTTAGATGGCTGTAGCAATCTTTTGTAACATAAGCAAATGTATTAGTGATCTAGGCTAAGTTAGGGTTAGTTTTAGTTAGTGAAAGCTAGAAAGTTCAAGGTTTGAGTGTTGGTTTGATCTCTCTACAAAAGAGTGTAAGGACTAGTGCCTTTAAAGGGTTATGGAATCAAGAGTTCAGCAAACATTCATTTGGAGTAAAGAACAAAATGATTATGTTATTCAAGTAAAAGATGAATCTAAGAAGAGTAGTAACTTAAGTCTTCTTAGGATTCAACCTTTTGGGAGGTGAGCTACTAGGGAGTAGGCACTTCTAGGCCCTAGCGGTTTTCCTCCTTCTTAGATAGTTGAAGAAATATTTAGATGCAATTACAATTGTTCAAGACATCTAAAGAAATAGCACTTCAGGGCTTTAGAGCCTTGTCAATATAAATCAATTAGGCTAAGTCTAGCAAATACAAAGTCAAGAAGTAGTAACTTAAGTTCTTCACTTCTAGGGTTTATCAAGCATGCAATTTCATAATCTTTATCATGAGCAAGCAAATATACCATAACGATTCAAAAGCAATGACAAAAAGCAGATTTACTTACTTCACCAAGAATAATCATGCATGAAAACCTATGTTGCAATGGTTTTCGGGACGGGGGAACGGCAAGGATGGGGGGACGTGTCCCCGAGACGGCTAGAGTGCACCCCCAAATTTTTCAGGGGACGATGGGTTGGGGACGGCAATAATATAGGACGACGGGTTGGGGACGGCAATAATATAGGACGACAATAATATATATATATATATATATATATATATATATTAAAAAATATTAAAATTCACCATAAACATTTGTAGTTGCTTCAAGCTTGTAAGCATAACAAGCTATACTATACAGTATTATGCACAGCCCTTACACTTGCCAATACTGAAAAAGCTCGAGCAATTTAAAAAAGAGCCGAGTGACATTTCATTATTGGCCGCAAGACAAGAGAAAAATGTAGTTTGGCTTTAGGAAACTTAAGTGAGAAATGTCTCTATAGCAGTTTTTTTTAATCGTATTTCTTGTTAATGACAATTATGTTAAAACATAAAAGGCATTCTCTTATCAATAGGTTTTGCAGATTTTTATGGTTGTGTTGAAAATTAAGTTGCACGAAACGGGGAAATGTTTTTAAGTTTCCGAAACCGGGACGGTACGAAATAGGCCCCCAAAAAATGGAAACTTCGGGGGAAACACCGTATATAAAAAAATTAAAATATATATATATATATATATATATATATATATATATATAAGACAATATATTGCAAGAAAAACATAATGATGCAAAAAAAATGCAATAATGATGCAAGAAAAACATAGAAAATGCAAAAATATATATATAATTGACTGTTTGGGGGCCCCATGGCCCCCTTTTTTTTTCTTATTTCGCCTCAAAGACACTCGAAACGCCAACCGTACGGATCGGTACGGCCAGGAAACGTCGTCGGTCGTACCATACAGCGTTTCCAAATCAGGAACTCTGTACCGTACGGCCGGCGGCATTTCCTGGTCGTACCGTACCCGTACTGGCGTTTCTTTTCGTTTTAGGGGGGGAAACAGGGGGGGTACCGTTTCCTGCAACTTAGGTTGAAAACCACTATAAAACACTTTGGTTCTGTAAAGAGATTAGATTCATATTTCAGATTAAGAAGGTGATTGAATAGGAATTTATTCAAACATTTAGTACCAAATCGAAGTCACTACTATCTGATTGTTTTCACAATGCTTAAGGTTGGAATGGTAAAAGCATTATAATTGAATGACTACTGGAAACCCATGTAGAATATGTAAAAGCTAAGATGACCAGAAAAATGAGAAGAACAAGAGCACTAACCATAAGGATCAACCCTTTGAAATGTTGCATTTCTTGTTTTTTCGACATGGAAACTTTGCTTGTTGTAACCTTGTTGCTGAAAATACAATATTTAAATCACCAAAAACCCAAATCAAAACCCATCATACAAAACCCATGTTTTGAGCTACAACTTTTACAACAAATTTAGATTCAATGCAATACAAAAATAATGGATGGGAAAAGTGATCTTATTGTCCAATCATAAATTTCCATGATTTTCAAGACTGAAGATATATGCTCAGCCCAGAATATCCCCAAAATCTGCCCAAAAAAATCCCTGAAATCTTCCTAGAACATCCTCAAAATTTGTCTGAAACGTCCCTGAAATCTGTCTGGAACGTCTTGGGGACGGCCAGCAAGTCTCTGAGCCCCCAATGGAGTCCCCAACAATTTGGGTAAGTTTCCTAAGGGTCCCCAAGTCCCGGAAACGCGGGAACGGCGGGTTTTTTTGGGGGGGACAAGTCCCCATGCAACATAGATGAAAACACTAGATTACCAATTGACTTCACCAAAATTGATCGAAGTTGCAAGTAGAAGACTCCAATAGAGAGGTGCGCATTACAATTTCAGCCAATAAATCCTAAGTAGGGTGCAAATTTGAGTCCACTTCCTCTTGTGTGAGGAGTTATGATGTTAAAATGAGAGTACTTTATCTCTATTTATACAAAACTTTGACCCTTCATTAATTTAGGTCAAAATTAAGGCCGACCTGGCCAATTTACATTAAAATCCAAATTTGACATAATAAAAATTAATTATCATCTGAAAACACCTCCAAGGGTGATGTCGAGGCCCTAAGGTGGAACGTTGGGCCTAGGATGCAGAACGCTTGGCCTCTAAAGGCCCTAGATGATGCCCACACGTGCCACCCAGCTCACAATTACCTCCAAAATGAGAACCCTAGCTCTAGATGACGTCCAGGGTCATGATGGTGACGTCCTGGGCCTTCAAGGGCCAACGTCCATGTGGAAGAGCAAGATCCCCCTAGGTCTAGGTCTGCCAAGGTATCTCCAAGGGCAACATCCTTCTTTCTTCCTGGTGCAAATCTTCGATGTCTTCTTGCCCCTAGTTGGGGTTACAACATCCATTTGTGGGCTTTAAGCCCCCATGAAGGTCCGAGCTAATCATTCCCTCATGTGTACCTGTCCACCGGGCAAGGTCCTGTAGCAACAACAAGTACACCCTCCAAGGGTTCATAAGTCACAAGGATCATAGCATGTAAATCACATCCAATAATCAAATTACCCAAACATGTGCATCAAACCCCCCTTAACCCAAACAAATGCTCAAAGACGTTATGCAATTTGACAAGTTAGGTTTAGAGAGGGTCTCAAGGTGTCCTATTGGGCTAACCTTCATTAAGTTTGGGGTGTTTCCCAGGTGGGAGCCAATCCAGGTCATGTAAGTGTATGAGGTGGCATAGGGTAAGTGTTTGGGCATGGGGTGCAATGATAACAGGGAAATGTAGGTCTTACCTATGGGTGCCTTTGTAGATGGCGAGCTGCACCTTGTCATAAATGATATTGTTTCCTAGCCCATTCATTTTCTTTTATTCTTAGCTTTAGTTATTTTGATCTTTTGTTTTTGTGCTTCAAGGGAAAAGTTGAGAGCCATTGTCCTGGCTTGATCACCAAAGGTGACAACATTATCCACAAACATTTCACGAAGATGAGAAGGTTGGCTCGTGATAAGACCCCTTTTCTCTTGGCTATGCCACCAAGAGCCACTACCCTGGTTTGGTGACCAGATAGGTGGTAGTTTCATATCGTTACATGCCCATGGTCATAATAGGCCAGCTCCTGATGAGACCTCCTATACATAGTTTATTTATCTTATAGGTTCCCTTTTCTTACTGAGAAGCTCTTTACTGCTTTCTCGGGAATCCCTGGGCGAAGCATCTCAAAGGTTTTAATATTGGCTTTTAACTCTTTCCAGCTACTTTTACCCTCTGGGCGTTTAGCCCCTTCTTGCCAAAAGACAAAGTACAACCCTTCCTAGTGTGGCCAATCCCAATGCCCGAACAAAGGTGAGGGGAGATGAGAGGAATAAAAATGGAAAGTGATAAGTATGGAGGGAACAAACAATGACCTTTCAAAGACCCACCCAGTAGCAACCCACCCTAAAGGGAGATCAACTTACTAGGGCACCATGTCACCCTTCCAAGTATGAACAAGTCAAAAAGCATAATTTCCAAGCAAACGTTATGAAATGAAGGAGAATTAAATGCAACATATTCAAGTGCTTCAATAATCAGAGTGACACATACCATGATACCCAAATTCATTACCTCATGGAGCAAGACTTACTGCTACTTCAAGATCAGGCTAGTGGGGATGGATACTGTTGTTGATGATGAATGGACTGCACTGAAGAAAAGAAGGGCCCTCCAGGGCCATGTTGAAGCCATCTGCCTCTCGATACTCCATGTCTAGGACCTGTGGGCCTTGAGATGTGACCTCCTTAGTTATCCCTAGGGTAGGGGATAACAGGATGCATTTAAGAGTCGTTGCTTGGGATGTGCTGAAATGACGTGTTGTACCAACTTGCAATGAGCTGAGGTATTGTACTTTATCTTCATTATTGTGATGATATGAGTGTTGTTAGCACACCTTTTGACCCTCCAATCAGATCTGAGATATAGTGAAATCAGCATGCTAATTCTAGGAGATTGTGCCCCAAAAGTCATTGGCAAATCCCCTCTCCTTTTGGGCTAGTGCGTGCCAACCTCAAGGGGGTGTCCCTAAGTGCCTTGTTGCTGGTTTAAGACTGATTTTCTACAATAAAACAATAAAAATAGCAGTGAAAAGTATCTTGGACAGCGTGTAAAACAGCCCAAGACGTTAGGAAAAATAATAGTAAATTCACTTGGTAGAATCCCTGCAGCCAATTAAGTAGGGGCGACTTGATTAATGAATGCAGCGGCTTCCTTTTGTCCTCACAGCACACTTGGGTCTTGTTAACCCCTAGATTTTCACCCTTGAAAATCTTGAGGGTTAAGAGCCAGTATGCATTATTTTGACTGGCATTCGTTGACTTAGGCTTAAGTGACTTTTCCTATGCTTTTTGGCTTAATTCATCGTTTAACCACCAAATCACCCTTATTTCTCCCTGTGTTCCCTGTTTGTGCTTGACTATAGTCTACGGAAACACATAGACTACTAAGTCACTCCCTGCTCGCCTACTCTTGGGGACGGGAGTCGGGACATCACAATTGTGAAGGAGATAATCATTCATAAGTAGAGAAAGAAAAAACAATTGATTCTTTTCATTTCCCCTATCCCAATTTTACAAAATCACAGGTGCATCCTGGTAAGCTACAACCTGTGGCTTGTCACCATTGCCTTAAGGAGGATGTGCTATAACTTTGAGCAATTTCCCATTTTGAAATAGAATCTTCATAATTTCTGCCACTGGGACCAACATTTTTGCAACATTCGACCACCCTCCTAAGTCAATATTTAATTATGAATTTGTAAGAATAATTGATTTAGGAGGGCGAAGAGGTGTCTTAGGAACACTTGCTTGTGGCCTATCTTGATTTTTTGTCCTATTATCGCACAGTTTGTAGCTGGGTCAAAAGGCTAGAAGATAGAGGCCAAACTGGCGTAACAGGAACCTACCCCACCCAATGTCACCACAATGGGGAGGTTCTTTTTCTATAGGGAGGTTAGGCCTAGGGGAGACATCCCCGATAACCTGGGGTTTTGAAGAGGCTAAGGTATAAAGGTCAAAGTAAAATTCCCTCTTCACAGGTCACCACCAAGAGCAGATAGTCGGGCTAAACAGCCAATAATGAAGTGTAGGCCCAAATGAGAACACCTGCCCGGAACAAAGCAACAGCAAAACAATACATGCAGGCTATGATTCAATGGGTTAGTACTTCATATAACTATCTGATATCAATATATTAGCAATTATGACAATAGATATTGACGAGATCAATGTTTATTAATATAACAATGGAACAATATCAATTCATCAATAAATATCAAGATGATGTAGCAAACAGTGTATCCAATCAATCCCTTACTCAATAAATGCTTCAAACCACCATCTAATTGCCTATAAAGAGAAATTGTTGTGTCAAGATGGAATAACCAAGGATGACGTCAGCCTTATTAGGGTTAGTAGTTAGTTAGGGTTTCAATTTATAAGAGTTTTAAGAGTTTGTTTGACCACTATCACATCAACGTTGGAGACCTAAGATCAGTGCCTAAGGGGTAAATGGAGTCAAATCAAGGGAGGACGCAAAGGTTAAAGGAAAAAAGGCTAAGGACTAGAGGGAAGCGTTCTGAAGTGCTGCAATGGCAGGGCCCCAGAAACAAAACCCTAGGGGAAAGAGGCTCACTACGGTGTTGCTTAAGCAAGGCCTCGTGCTCTTTCCTCCTTCCTTAGGTTTAACTTGGCAAAACGGCTAGCATAAAAGATAAATCAAGACACGAGAGTGAGCTGAGGGAGAGTGTTGCTAAGGCAAGGCCCTATCACCAAACCCAAGAAGCAGGACGGCCCTAGGTGTAGATAACCTAGGCCTGGGACGTCTCCTCCTTCTTGACTTTTTAAAGGTACGGCTAGCATAGGGGAAGAAGCAATAAGAGTGTAGCAATGGTTAGGCTCTTCCTTACTTCTTCAATGGCTAAGAATTTCTCTTTTAGAGGACATGAGACAACGACCTACTTGTGTGTTTGTCCCCTAGGGTTTTAAAATCAACAAAGTTTATAATAAATGCAAGAATATAAGACTACAACCATTCAATTAAGAAGTTTTGCAGAGAAGTTTTGCAGATAAAACACTTACATATCATGATGAAATAGCATTGCAAACCCTAGTTGTAAACCTTCCTTCAAGAGAAATGTCAAAAATGCCAAGAAATGCCTTCCTTCAACAAGTGCGCCTCACTCAAAGAGAACAAACACCCAAGTAGGGCGCAAAAAATCAGATCTCACTAATGAGTGAGTGTTGTGTTATGTCAAAATGAGGATAAAACTCCTCAATATATACTGTATCAATGACCTTTAATTAATTTTAGGTCATAAAAATTAGCCGACAAGGCTTTAAACCAAAATCATATTGTTTTTACATTAAAATGTCAAATTAAAACCCTAACTGAGCTGTAATAAAGGAAAAATCCCCTTCAGGGGAGGCGCTAGCCCCTTTTAGGGCAGATGAGGCATCTAGGAGCAAAACATTGACCCCCCAAGGGCCTCTCCAACATGCCAGAGGTGCCACTACTATCTAGTCTGCCTCCAAGAATGACCATGAAGCTGGATGACGTCATGGTAAGAATGGGGGCACTTTGAGCCTTCCAAGCCCAACGTTCCACTGAAAAGGGGTCATTCCCCCTAGGCCAGGCTCTGCCAAAGTGCCTCTGGTGAAACGTCCTCTTCTTCTCCGGTGCAAAACCTCGGTCAAACACTGTCCTGTCTCTGCCCCTTTGACAGGGTCTCAACAACCATCTGATGGGCTCTTCATCCCCATGGAGGTTCGAACTAATCATCTCCCCATGTGTACTGCTCCAAATGGTACCTGTCCGTCGAGCATAGTCCTGCACATCAAAAACTATGCTCTCCATGGGCTCATTAGTCACAGGGATCATAGCAATGTCAATCACATTTCATCATTAATATTATCAAACATATGCATAAAAACCCTGATATATCATCCAATAGCTCAAAGATATTACAAAAAACCTACAATACAAGGTTGAGGAAAAGGACAAGGCACCCTATTGGGCTAGTATCCATAAGGAAAGGAAAGTTTCCAATGGGTTTTATCCAAGCCATGTAAAATGAGGTGATGTGGCTAAGGGATGTCCAGACATACAGGTAGAGTGAGAGCCAGGGATGCATGATATTACCTGTGGGTGCCTTTGTAGAAGGTGAGTTGTAACCGTCATGGATGCAATTTTTTCCAAGCCCTTTCTTGCCTTTATTATTTTCTTTATTTGTTTTTTCTTCTTCTTTTTCTTTTTATTCAAGGGCTAACCAGAGGACACTGCCTTGGCGTAGTGACCAGAGCTGACAGTGTTACCCACAGGTACTTTCAGAGAGGTGATAAGGCTAGCTCGTGATGAGACCCCCTTTCCCTTGGCCATGCAACCAAAGGTCATTGCCCTGGCGTGGTAACCAGATGGTGGTAATGTCATGCTATTAGGTACCCATGAACATAATAGGTTGGCTCGTGATGAGACCCCCTATCCTCTTGACTAGGTCTTGTTTGTTATTTTTTCGGGTCCCTCTTGTTTCTTGCTGAGAGGCTTTTTATTGCCTTCTCAGGGATCCCTGGGCGAAGCATCTCGAGGTTGCATTTTTAGGATTTAATCTTTTACCAGCTGCTTTTACCTTCTGGGCCTTTAGCCCCTTCTTCCCACAAGATAAGGTGCAACCCCACAAACAAATCATCCTAATGCCCGAACAAGGGGAATGGGACAGATGAGCGAGAGATAGGATGGAAAAGTGGTGGTATGATGGGAGCGGACGATGGCTCTTCAGAAATCCCCCAGTGGCAAACCAAAACCTATGGGTACAGGCTTGCTAGGGCACCCAGTCAATCTCCCCAAGCATGGTCAAGTGGGCCAATGTAAGATCCAAGCAGTTGTTAAAGATAAAAGGAATTAGATGCATCCATTTAAAAGTTATAATGATCAAAAGTGACATATACCATGATACCTGAACCAATTACCTCATGGAGCAAGAGCCTTCTCCGATACAAGACTAAGCCAAAGGTGATGGATGTTGCGTCTGTTGACAAGATGAATCTGACGAAAGAAGAAAAGGATGGGCCCTCCAGGGCCATGCTTAGGTCAATCCTGCTCTTGGTACTTCATGTCTAGGACCTGTGGGCCTCGAGACATGATCTCCTAGTTATCCCTAGAAATCAAGGATATCATGTCCCATCTCTTTTCTAAGTGAAACCTCTATATCTAGCCATTTCTGATACTTGCTTGGGAGTAGGCTTAGGACCAAAATTTTTTGTTACTTTGTCCATGTTGACCACCTATTCAGCACAGGGGTCAACTCATGTATCATGAAGATTTATCTATGTTGAAGACAGAGATGGTTCTACTGGGTATCTGATACCCCAGCACTTAAATTTTTGTAAACGGAATCTCCGCACCCCTGCGTGGGTATATAATGTAATAATGTTTGCATGGATCATAGTTAGGTCAGGTACCTTGGATGTGTCATCAGGGGAGTTCCTTTCATCGAGGGTTTTTTATCCTCAGGTTGTCGACCAGACAAGCTCCTGGCCGACTTCCCTTGAGTTTTTCCCTCCACAGGCTTCCTCCA
>ML837843.1:21254-45115 GCA_009831015.1 Picea engelmannii | reverse complement strand
TTTTGAGTCCAAGAACTAAGTACGCCCCAAGTGGGTTTTCCCCTCAGTCAAATTGGAGTTTAGGAAACCTAAATTTTTCAGTTGGAGAGCTTATCATTGTTGTTCCCATGGAAGGAAACTCAAGAAGTAGTGCACCATCCACAACATTTGGAAGCCTAGAAAGAGAATTCACGGAAGCCCAACTGAAGTAAATGACCTTGGAGAATGAGAAATTGTCTTACACAATGGAAACCCTACATGGAAAGAAGAATTATGGAGGCAAGGGGGGTAGGCACAATCACGATCTTCATTGTGTCTATTGTGGCAAGAATGGACATGAGGAAAATACTTATAGGATCCCATGGGAAAAGATCAAAGAACATTGGGAACATAATTAAGAAAATGGTGAATCTCTTGAACATGCTCATTCTATCATTGCTTATTGAAATATTGGCATAAATGAAGATTTGTTCAAAACTTCATTTATTTCTTGGAGAGTTGCCTAGTTTCTTGACACTAGTGCAACTTGCCACATGACTTTCTAGAGAGACTTCTTTGAAGAATTTAATGGAAATGTAGATGGTGCAGTAAACTTTCCATATGGTTTCGTTCTTAAACCTACAAGAATTAGCACCATCAAGCTCAAATTACATGGATTCCCAGATTCTCTTTTGCATAATGTTCTATATCTTCCTAAGTTGTAAAGCAACTTGTTGTCTCTTGTGCACATTCGACAACAAGGCCATTCCATTCACATGTTTGATGGAAAATTTGAAATAATAAAGTCTTCTAACGACATGGTCATGATGACAGGATGGGACGATGACAAATTGTCAAATAGATCATTTGAATATTCATAAAGAGAAGGTGCACAAAGAAGTGATCCAAGATCTCAATTAGCACAAGTGGTGATGTATGTTGGGATCTTCTCTAGGGGTGTACAGGGGGTTGAAGGGTCCATTAGAGTAATAATAATGGAGTCCACTCAATGTAAGGTGGACTAGGTCCACTATGTTTGTTATTATTAAATAAGGTCCACTATGTTAGTTAGTATGGAATAAATATAATGTGGCCTCATTAAAGAAGGTCCACTAGGTAGTTAAGATATTGTTATGATTAGGGTTCTCTTGTTAGCTATAAATAAGAATGGAGTCCTCCTTATGAATTATGTGTGGAAAAATATTGTATTTGGAGCTTAGCTCATTGAGAGGTCGCCCAACCTTAAGAAGTAAGTGAACATGAGTGGAGTCCTTCGATAAAATGATCAATTATAAGGTGTTACACTACCTTGAGGGTTTGATATTAATAAAGTGTGGAACATTTATGGTATATGTTTTGTGATTCATTTTTAAGGGTTAAAAATCATACAATTGGTATCAAAGCTCTTTCTTGGGCCAACAAGAAATATTAAAAAAAAAAATTGCAGGTTTTCAAAGGAAAAAAGAAGGCCATGACATTAGATCAATTCCTGTAGATTTCTGAGCAAAATTTAAAGAAACCAACTATAGAGTTGAGGTCCTCTTAAAAAACTACCCAAGTTAAAAAAAAAACCTCCAAATTAGAGTATGGAAAGTGACGATATCGTTGATTTAAAATTAGTTATTTTAGGGTTTTTTTATGATAACCATGCATATTACAGAGCATATATATTTCGACAAGGTGTTCAAATTGCAACCAAACCAATGCCATTAGATAGAGTATTTTTGTGCGTTTGATTTGATATATTATGTGTTATGCTTCCGATTAATATCCAGTGTGCTACAACCCTTGCAAATTTATGCCCCCAATCAATATCTCTCATACTTATAGTGGGTTATGGCATTTTATATGAATATATTAGCCCCCATCATTGAGGAATATACAAGGTTCTATGAAAATATCATGGAATATGAAATTATATGGAAACATTCCTTCCTATAAGTTTTCTTGAACTTTGTAATAAATATGCAAAGCATATCCAACAATGGTTACTCAAAGTAGAAAAAAATTCACATCCTAATGCAATTTGTATAGACCAACTCCATTTAGAGCATACGATACAAAAATACATTAAGCATGTGAAACAATCCAAAGGTTGGAACTTTGGAGACATATTGAAGATGATTATAAAAGAGACATAGATGTCTGGTATGATTTAGAGGATGATTGTGATGATTGGTACAAGGATAGGTGTCATTTCTAGGAAGAAAACTACTTTCACATTCTATTTGATGACTCTACACCTCATGTAGAGAACATCATTGAGGGAAACCATGAATTTCTTATGACTGTTATAGCATAAGTTGTAGGTTGGGAAAATCCCGACCCAACCACAAAAATCAAGTGCTACAACTTGGGAATCCTACACCCAATGTCACCTCGATGTAGGTCCCACACTTCAAGGGTGACTAGGTCACTCTTGGGAGGTGATCCCGGTGACCCTAGGGGGAATGAGATAGGGATGAATAGAGATGGAAGTGGAGCCCCTAGAGGTAAAATCTAAATGGAGTGAAATGTGGAAAGAGATGTCTTGTAATTCAAGTGATTGTTGCCCCAAAGATGTAGTACTTCTCTGAATGATTGTACTATTGGGTATGTGTTATATTCTTTGCATGTGTGTGTGTGGGTGCGTCAGATTCGACAATTACGTCTAACGATCCCTATTTTGCTATTTTTAACGGTTTTCTAAATTAATCCCAGATTAAGGGATTAGGGTTTTGGTATCTACAGAATACCTAAAAACATTATATATATATTGTATGGTGAATGGTGAAATTAATACAATGAAGTGTTGAAAGGTTTTCTCCCGGTTAAGGGTTTCCGGTATAAATATCCGTGTACTATGTGTATGAGCCATTGATTAATTTCTGTTTTTCTTAAGAATATATATGCATTGATTTACTTCACAGGTTTAAAACTTACATGTACCTGCCAGAGACACAAGAAAATCCAACTTGTAATGATATATGTTAGTATGGATTAGCAAGTTAAGCTTATTGTTCCTAATTTTCAGCAATGGATAAAAATTTATATGAGTAAATAAGACATCTAAATCAACATATAAAAGCGTAAGATTAACCAATGATATTATCAATGAATTAGGCAATCAATTCTGACTGAAAATTGCACTTTGAGGATAGATAAAGCAAGTTGTTGCAACATGTATTTTCTGTAGAAAATTGCATCCTTATGGCTATGGATTTCAGTCACTTATATCAGCAAGTTACAACATCAAAAGATTCCAACAATCATCCCAAAAGATGTACCTTAGTTAGTAGAGTTAGTGAGCAAGATTTAAGAGCTAGTCTATGGTTAGTTTAGGAGTTAAGAGAGAGTTGGTAGCTAGGGTTATGCAACCTTAATGACTGTAGGTTAAAGTTTGTAACAACAATTATGGTAGTGGGAGAGAGGGGATGCCCTAGCAGGGGAAGAGTCCTCTCAATGTGGCAAACCAACTCCAAGAAAGAGATCTTTCAAAAGATGAAATTTCACATTTTCCAAGGCAATGATTTTAGATCTCCAATGCAAAAAACAAATGACAAGTGCTTTTAAATATTGGGTTATTGGAATCAAGTAAATGAACTAGAGATGCTACTTCCTTGGGGGTGTAAATCTTCTTACTTCCCAAGGCAAGTATCTCTAGTTAGGGTTTGAGAATGAGGGGTGTAAATCCTCTTACTTCCTCAAACAAACCCTTGCAACATCAAATGAATTTCAAGCAATAAATGATAAAGACTAGAGTGGGGGTGTAAATGCTCTTAATTCCCACTTAGCTCCTAGCACAACAATCCTTGACTTGAAAAAATGATAGCATAAGAGTAAAAGGCCATATCAAAATAAAGAAAGATTCTAAGACAATTCACCATAATGTTGAAATATTGTAACTTTGAAGAATATTCTACCTGAGAGAGAGTTGAATAATATTGTTATATTATATTTTTTAATTAGGTCCTATTGTGCCTTTGTAAAATTCGGCCCTATTGTGCCTTGAAAATTAAATGTAAATCAAGAGGGTAAAGTGACAGGTCGGCCCAGACCTAATTATAGGCTGGCTAGACCACTATTTATAAGAGAGGCCAATGCCTCATTTGGACACACTCACCATCTAGCTTTGTAGTGCACAAGTATTGGAGGAGAACCTATTGCAACTGGGGCGACGTCAAGGAGGGTTTTGGTGTATCCCTTGGTATTTCTTGGTTAAGTGGTGCGCTACGATTCATAGTGAAGGAGTAGAGGAGGATCTTCTATTTAGTCTTTGTTCTATCTATATTGAGGAATTGTTTGTTGGGTTTTCTCCCCCATGAGGGTTTCCTAGGATAATCTGTGTGTCTCTATTGTTTCTGTGATTGCCTCTCTTTCAATGATCTTATTTATGCATCTAATGTGCTAAAGGATTATAATAATAAAGAAGAACCATAACTTCTAGATGTGTAAGTAAAACTTCAACATGGTATCAGAGCGGGTATGAAAGAGACCAACTCATGGTTTATAAGAAGTGGCTAGCTTAAACACACCCTCTCCAAGGTTTAGTTTCAGTATTGGAGCTGTTGCAAAATTAGGGTTTCTTCATAAACCCTAAGTGTGACGTTTTCCTTGTTTGAGGAGGACATTGGAGAAAGTAACCACACCTAGGAACTCGCCCTAGGAGGGCGCATCTAGTCCCTAGATCAGAATTCAAAAATTTGAAGTTTGAGAAATTAGGGTTTCCTCATAAAACCTTAACTTGCAGTTGCAGTTGCAGTTGCAGTATCAGTTGTAGTTGCGGTGCCAGTTCCTTCATACCAGTTCCTTCATGCCAGTTGCAACACCAGTTGTAGTGAAAGTTTTTGTCAAGTGTTGGGACTGATTTTTATTGTCCTAGTGTGCCTTACCCTAGCAAATCTACAACTACCTTTAAATTACAAGTTGCAACACCTTTCTACCAGATGGTGCCACTACCTGCTGATAGTTTTAGAGGTATGTACTTACATATGTTTAAACTGTATCATTATTCTAAAGGTTATTTGTAGGAGAAATGATCTTTTGTCTAAACAAAAATCGTAGATCCAAAAGGATCTCATATCCAACACATCTAGAGGAACAATGCACCTCAGGCTTGATCAATTTAATATGCCTCTATTTGTTATGATCTTATGAACATCTAGGTTGTATTTTGATCTGTTGAATTTATGACTATCATACTAACCATTGGTCAAAATTCAAGTCAAAAGTATTAGATTGATTAAGGTTGATATTATAGAGTTTATTCTCTAACTCAGATTTCTGTCAAGAAAGCATATTATCTTAGTACAGAGGACAGGTTAAAGAGAATACTTGTCATCTTGAGTGAAGGAAACTAGGATGAAAAACAACAACACTCATTCTTGAGGACAAGACTCCAGGTTACAAGTTTGATTGATTAAGTTGATAAGATTCAAATTTGCACATGTAAAGTTTGATAAATGCCTTATTACAAGTAAACAATATAATTGTGATAACAACCCTTGAAAAGTTTTATTATTGAATACCTGGTAGCATGTGAGAACTATTGAGATAAATGTTTACTGTAATCATTTACTAGATATAACTAACATCTCCTCTAGGAGGAACTTCTTGTTTTGTTTCCAGGTTACCATGGAGGAATGATTGATCACAACACTAGAAGAGTGTTTCTCTCATTCCTTGTTATTGTATTTCTTACTTTTTACCCTTGTTTCGGGCAGGTCACAAGTGATAGCTCTAAAGGAGCTATTGTGACGATTGTTCTCACTATTGTTTTATTATTATAAAGAGTATTATTCTTGTCTCTTGTTTCTCCCTTGTTTTTCTTGTTCTGGGCATGTCACAGGTGATAACCCCGAGGAAGCTATAGTGATGGTTGCAGAAGGAAATATATTAGATGAGACATGGAGTAGACTATCCAATTTGTATACATAACCATATACATCCATGTACCAAAGAAGATGAAGAAGAAGCTACTTTTGAGATATAGAGTATCTCATATGGAGATTGATTGTAAGGAGTAGAAGGCTCCACAGATGACCAAACATTAGAATAAAACTCATAATAGACTTGGTCAATGGATATTGAATCCACCTTGACAGGAAGAAAAATTTGTTTGAAGTCTGACTCAAGTTTTCATATTAAGACTTGGTATTCAAACACCAAGTATATCCTGTAGAGACTATGAAGTTTTTGAAGACTCGGAAGAAATCAAGACTCTGAGTAAGCCCGATCTCATAAAGGATCAGATGGGAAAAAGAGCCATCTTCCAGGACTGGAAGACAAATGACATGAGTTGAGAAGAATAGATCGTAGCTTCAGAAACCTCTAGGAGACATGAAATCTCCTAAGAATATTCCCTTATTTCAATGACAGAGGAGGAAGCTAGTCAGAAGGACTGGGCTATGGATTTTTCCTTGAGACAAGAAGGGAAGTTAGCGGTGACTTCCAATATTGATCTAATAGATCAAGCATGTTGCAGATAACAATATAAATATGTACAAATCCTTATTTGTGTCCAGAGTGTTCTCCTAGCAAGAGGGAGAAGACTACGATGAGACACTTTCTCTAGTAATCAAAGAAATAGTTCCAATGCTCATGAAGACAGTCAGAAAAACCATGATTCAAATACAGTATGAGATTAAGAGGGAGCAGTCCTTGTATTTGAAATTGAGTTACCTCCATGAAAGAAGAAAAGCTACCTTCAGTATCATCCACTCTCACTTTCAGATGAAGCTGTTACCATGATAGAATAGAGGAGCCACTCTCAGAGTTCAACAACTACAGTGAGAATAGAGCAATAATTCTCAGCTTCAAAAATAGCAGTTGTGGGTGCAGAGTCTCGGTTCCATAAGGAACAGTTGCAGAAAAAGTAGAGGACATACTCTCAGGTAATGAGGCAGATATTGCTTTTCAGAAAACACATGATTATGTATATTGAGTTTCAATTGAGCAAGTGTACCAGGTTGGTACAATGTGATGTGAAAATTTGGTTTCGAAGTACAGGACAGGAAGACTCATGTCTGCAAGTTGAAGCAAGCTCCAAGAGCTTGGTATGGCAGGATTGATAGTTTACTGATGAGCTTGGGATTTACCAAGAGTAAAGTTGATCCCAACCTTTAATTCAATATTAAGAATGATGGACCAATTATATTGCTGCTATATGCGAATGACTTATTCTTGAAAGATGAAGAAAATCTCATCACATATTGTAAGAAGAAGATTTCCATTGAATTTGAAATGAAGGGCCTAGTCTTGATGAACTATTTCTTAGGTCCCGAAGTATGGTAGAGCCCATAAGAGATTTTCCTTAATCAAGGAAAGTATGTTGTGGAAATTCTAAAGAGATTCGACATGATGGATTGTAAATCTATGTCCACTCCTATGGAAACAAATATGAAGTTATTGGATGATACTTCGTCAGAAATAGTTGATGTTACTCTATATAGACAGATGATTGGTTCATTGATGTATCTGACGAATACCAGGCCAAATATATTCTTTGTTGTGAACATCTTGAGTCAGTATCTAGTGTATCCCAGATGTGTTCACCTTGTATTTGTAAAGCATGTGATGAGATACCTTAAGGGTACATTGGATCATGGTCTTTGTTATACTGGAGATCATGACTTCAGACTGTATGGTTATACTGATTCAGATTGGGCCGGAAGTGCTTCAGACAGAAAAAACACTTCAGGATGTTGTTTCAGTTTAGGGCCAAACATGACTTCATGGAAAAGCAGGAAGAAATCCAGTATTTCTCTTAGTACGACAGAAGCGGAGTACATTGTAGCATGCTCCGCTAGTTGTGAAGCCATATGGCTTCAAAATGATAGATCTGTTTGATCTGGAGATGGAAGCTACCATGATTCTATGTGATAACCAAAGTTGCATAAAGATGACAGAGAACCTAGTGTTCCATGATAAGACGAAGCACATAGAGATCCTATATCACTACATTCGTGACATGGTGCAGAAGGGAGTTGTAAAGCTCCAATATGTTGGCAAAGATGAGCAGGTTGCAGATGTGTTGACTAAGCCTCTGTCTCGTGTGAAGTTTGAGTATTTCTGAGACAGGATTGGTGTTGTCTGAAAGGACCTACCTAGAAAGGGGGAGTGATGATGATGATACTATGGTATCCTGACCAACAACAGGTAGCTCAGTTAGGATTTTATATCCTAGCGGACTGATCATCCCTGGACAGATCCCGAAGTTTCGGTAAGGATGGTTTGTCAGAGTACCTGCGCATGTATATGCCAACTATGGTCAGTAGTGGTAGCTCAGTTAGGATCTTATGATTTCTGGGAAGATCCTAAATGTCTGGTAAGGACAGTCTGTCAGAGTACCACATGGTAGCTCAGTTAGGATTCTATATCCTAGGGAATCTTATGATTCCTGGGAAGATCCCGAAGGTCCGGTAAGGATGGTCTGTCAGAGTACCACATATGTTGTTGTTGATGCACCTACCTCATTCTGTTGCCACATATAGATGATGATGTTCCAGCTTCATGTTGTTGATGATGTTATTCCACCTTTGTGTTGTTGATGTTGATGTTCCAGCTTTGTATTGTTGATGATGTTATTCCAGCTTTGTGTTGTTGATGTTGCTGTTCCAACTTCATGTTGTTGATGATGTTGATATTCCATATTCATGTTGTTGATGATGACGATGTTACTCCAGCTCCACGTTGCATATGATGATGATGATGTTCAGTTTCTACTGATGTTCATGATGAGAAAAAATTTCGATGACCTATAGATATGACCGACAGTGTTCCCGATGCCGATGACGATGTCCCCTCCTCTTGATGATGTATTGATTCCAGTCAATCGTTATTAATGTTTTCAGTAGAATACCCTTCTTGTTAAGGGGGAGTGTTGAAATATTGTAACTTCGAAGAATATTCTACCTGAGAGAGAGTTGAATAATATTGTTATATTATATTTTTTAATTAGGACCTATTGTGCCTTGACAATTAAATGTAAATTAAGAGGGTAAAGTGACATGTCGGCCCATACCTAATTATAGGTTGGCCAGACCACTATTTATAAGAGAGGCAAGCGCCTCATTTGGACACACTCACCATCTATCTCTGGAATGTGCAAGTCATGGAGGAGAACCTAGTGCAACCGATGGTGACGTCAAGGAGAGTTTTGGTCGATATCTTGGTATTTCTTGGTTAAGTGGTGTGCTACTCTACCTAGTGAAGGAGTAGAGGAGGATCTTTTGTTTAGTCTTTGGTCTATCTATATTGAGGAAGTTTTTGTTGGGTTTTCTCCCCCATGAGGGTTTCCCATAATAATCTGTGTGTCTCTATTGTTTATGTGATTGCCTCTCTTTCAGTGATCTTATTTATGCAGCTAATGTGCTAAATGATTATCATAATAAAGAAGAATTGTAACTTCTAGATGTATAAGTAAAACTTCAACACATAAAAGCTAGAAACCATTCATCCAAGGCTAGCGCCTCACTCCTCCATCAACCATTCACCAAAGATATCCATAAACAAGTGCACAAGAGACAAAAGAAGACAAGTATAGCGAAAATTTCAGATCAAGTCTTCTCACAAGAAGGAGAGTTATATCCAAATGAGATCTTATGATCTCTTATTTATACAAAATTTCACCAAGGTGACTTGTCCATATATTAAGGGGTAAACCACAAGACTAGGGGTCAACAACCCTAATATTTCTCCCTTCAACAAAGTAAAATTAAACAACTCATTTAAAATTTCACTTTTGCGCAAATAAAACCCTAATTTTACATGGACGTCAATCCTTTAGGGGACGTTTTTCCACTTGGGACAAGTCGTTGGTGTTGGAGAAGCTAAGGTGGGCCTCCAAAGGCCACATGTCAAGCATATATGAAATCTCCTCATGGAAAAGGGCTCATCCTCCTCAAAATGTCCATGTGTCAATGAGTGGCAACACCACCACCAAACCCTAGCCCCCAAGTATGGCGTCAAACTCAAAAACTAGATGTTTTTCTCTTCTTGGGAAGATCGTTTGGCATGTGAGGGTTGGGCTAGGTATTCCACATCATCTTCTAGGTCTTCAACTCTTCATATTTGTGATCCGACATGTGGACCCTTGGCATCCAACTTGTGGGCTTACAGCCCCATGGAAGCCCAAGCTAGGCTTGTTCTCCCAAAATTGTCCACCAACTAGGTCCTGCAAAGACAAATGAGAACGCCCTCCAATGATCTCAAGTCATAACATCATGATAAGTGAATCCAACCAATAAATGAACCACCTAAGCATGTGCATCAAATATCACTTTATCAAACAACTAATTGCTCAAAGACACTATGCAACTTGTCAAGCTTGAATATGGGAGGGTTGACGAGGTGTCCTATTGGGTAGATCTTTCCCTAGGTCAAGGAGAGTTTCCAAGAGATCCCTCTCTAAGCCATATAAATTAGGTGAAGTGGTTGGGGTCAAGACTCGATGGGAATGGGGCTCATGACATACATTGGGTCGTAGAGGGTGTGTGGTACCTTCTTCCTCAATGCACTTTTTCCAAGCCTATTATTTTCCATTCTTCTATTCTTTTATAATTTTAAGGAAAGGTTGAAGGTCACTGCCCTGGCATGGTGTCCAGATAATGGCAATTTCACCCACAAACACCTAGTGGAAATGAAAAGGTTGGCTCATGATGAGGCCCCCTTTCTGTCAACCATGCAACTAAAAGACATTACCTTGGTTTGGTGACCAGATGATGGCAATGCCATACCACTAGATATCCATGGACATGATAGGTCGGCTCGTGATGAGACCTCCTATCCTTCAACTAAACCTTTAATCATTATTTATTATATTGTGGGTCCCCTTTAATAAAAGTTAAGCATTTCACTGCTTTCTTGGCTGGTCCTTGGGCGAAGCATCTAGAAGGTTCATACAAGGCTTTTATATTTTACCCAACATCAATCCCTCAGGGCCTTCAACCCCTTCTCCCCATAGAATGAGGGACAACCCCTTCTTAGGTCAATACACCCTAAAATCCATGGAGATAAATAAATGGAGGGGAAAAATGATGGAAAGTGGTAAGTATGGTCGGGAACGATACAATGGCTCTTTAAGGGAGTTCCTAGTAGCAAACCTATCCCCAAGGAAGACCACTTACTAGGGCACAATGTCAACCACCAATGTGAAGCAGGGCAAAAGGCATAATGTCCAAGCATATATCATGAAATCTAGATCAATCTAAGATACAACATACTCAAATGGATTAAATATCTAAATGATGCTCACCATAATATTGACTTGTACCTCATGGAGCAAGGCCCACTGCCTTCCGAGATCCAACTGATGTGGTGGATGCCATCTGCAAATATGTGACCATCTATGGTGGTGAGAGGGATTTCCAATTGTGCAAAAGGGTACTGCTGGCCATGTAGTCTTCTTGGCTCTCCATATCTGCAACCTAAGGGACTCGAGACATAATCTCCTTAGATATCCACAAAATGGGGATATCAATGACTAATGACGTCCATCTTGCATATTCTACTATGGTATTGCTCCTTCCAAATTCAACTTGACCCTTTACAACTATGTGGGTGATATTTTTTAGGATTATAATTATTTGAATCCACATGACAATGGTGGGCATTTAGAGAACACTACTTGGCTATTGATGGAGCTCAGGAGTCATCGGTTGAGTGTTATCTTGAACACCTGGACATGGGACCCAGGTTTATGAATGAGTCCCTTGGATTACTTTAGCATTTCTATTAGTACTTGCACATTGGACATTGGCTACTTCAGCATGGCGATCAATACTAGTACATGGGATCCAGGTTTACGGTGGAGATTCTTGGACTATTTCAGCATGGTGGATAACACTTATACATGGGACCTTAGTTCCATGGCCTACTTCAATATTGAAGACAACAATCATCCATGGGACCTTTGTTTATGGTTATACCTCCTCACTAGAAGCATTGAGGGTAACGCTTTTCTAAGGGGGGTGGAGTGTTGGGATCCTCCCTAGGGATGTAATGGGGGGAAAGGCACATTAGAGTAATAATAGTGGAGGCCATTCAATGTAAGTTGCAATGGATCCACTATGTTTTTTATTATAAAATAAGGCCCACTATGGTGGTTAGTATGGAATAAATGTAATGTAGCCTCATTAAAGAAGGTCCAATATGTATTTAGTAATTTGTTATGATTAGAGTTATCTTGTTAGTTGTAAATAAAGATGGGGTCCTCCTTATGAATTATGTGTGGAAGAATATAGTATTTGGAGCTTAGCTCATTGAGAGGTCACCCAACCTTAAGAGGCAAGTGAACATGAATGGATTCCTTAAATAAAAGGACTAATTGTAAAGTGTTTCTATACCTTAAGGGTTCTTATATTTATTAATAAATTGTGGATCATTTTTAAATCTCATATGTGATTCATGTTTAACGGTTAAGGATCATAACAATGTATATGGGTAGGAAGATGGTGGTAGCAGTGCTAAAGAATGGTAAAAACTTGTGTGGAATGAAGGAATGATCGTGTAAGAGAAGTAGCAAGTACACAATGAGTATTGATCATCAAGAAAGAACATTTTCTAAATAAAATGAAAATATGGAAGTAAGTCTTTCATGGCAGTTTAAATGTTTTCGAGAGAAATGCTAAAATTGAGAGAGAAAGAAGGGATCCCTCTAGTTAAATGAAGAAATCTAGCATGGAGTGTTGGGAAAGGAAATAAAGTTAGGATTAGTGAGGACTCATGGATGGGAAACACATGAAATTTCATATCCTTTCAATAATACTTTAAATAATATTGGCATATTCTATCTATCAAATGTAGCAAACCAAGGATCAAGTACTCCCTGTTATCGAGGATGGAAATTCTCCTCGCCACTAAAACCTACAGGAAGATAGAGCAGAAGAATGGAATCATTTTACACTTAATTTAAAACATAGTGCAGTTAGGATCAAGGATGAAGAGGATGAGCTTATCTGGGATAAGAATAAATCCTTGGGGAAATACACTGCAAAGTCGGGTTATGAGGCTAGGATGGAAGAAGAAATAGGAGAGAAAAAAGCGGTGGTGGAAAAGCATATGGAAATTGAACATTCCATTAAAGACAAGGATTTTTTATGGTTTAGTAACAGTCAAAGGAGGGCTTGGAATGGTTCAAGAAGGTGCATAATGTGAAAAGTAGTGATGAATCGACAAACCACCTATTAGTACATTGTCCATTTGCAAGATAAATCTGAAGTGAATCTTTCAACTTTGTAGAAGGCAAATGAATGTGGTTAGGGGAATCCTTGCTAACTTGTTTCAAACACTGGTATAATGACAAAACTATCAAAGAGCATAGGGCACTACTTGTTTTGTGGTTCAAGCACCAACCATGTAGCTTGGGCACTATGGCTAGTAGGTTATGAGATTATTTTCCAAGGAAAACAAATTCCTCCTATGAAAGCTTGTCATCAAATCATATTTGCCTATGGAGTATGGCATTCAATGAAAGAGAAGAAGCTAAGAAGTGTGTTGATCATGGTGCCTTCCAAGGATGATCTCCAGGCTCATGTGGAACCGAGTGAGTTTTATTCTTTAATGAGAGACACTTCATGTCCTTTAAATATTGAGTTGGACAGGGAATAAACAACGAAACCGAGTTATATGCTCTATGGCTATTGTTCAAAATTGCTTTAGAAAAAAGTATTGAAAAAATTCAAATATTGGGGGACTCAAAACTTATCATAGAGTGGGCCAACAAAAGGAATGAGATAGAAAATATACCACCGAGTCTTATCATGGACAAAGTGATGAGTTTAGTAAAAATTTCTTAGAAATACACTTCTATCATACATACAAGTAATTAAACGAGAAGGCAGACAAAATCTCAAAAGAGGCCTTATCTATGGAGGAGGAAACATTCCAGTAGGAAGAAATAGAGGAATTTTCCCTACCTGTGAAAATAAAACACCTATTTTGAAGGTCACATGAGTGAGGGAAAAATTCTCTTATGCATAATTTTATGATTATTATTTTAAACCCTGTAGGCCAGATCTGTTGTTTTCTTAAGGGCATGATTATAACTTTAGATCCCTTTGTAAGACTGCAATTTTGGACTTGGGTAGATATGTACATTTTTTATGCTTTATGCTTACCATAGGAACCGAGTTTATGTTCCAGTAATGTCGGAGAACACGGTTCATGTATATTCTTATTTCTGCTTGAAGTATCAATTATAAAGATTTTTTTCATGGAAAGCAAAAAAATTGAGACTATTCTCTCTCTCTCTCTCCCTCTCTCTCTCTCTCTACATATATATTTGTGCATGTGTGTGTGTCCATTAGATGTAGATTGGGTGGTTGGAAGGAATGGTTGCTACCCTCCCCACCTAGGTTCAATTCCTTGTAAGTGACATGTGATGCCCTTAAATGGGTCTATACGATACTCTTGTTGTTGAGTAAGATGCTCTTGATGTTGAGCCCCCAATATTCCGAAAATGCTCGGCATCCCCACATTCTCTCGCGAATTTTGGAGGGGGTTTCCGTGGACATATCGAGTATCGATATTCAGTGTTGTGAACCATGTGTGTGTGTGTGTGTGTACATATATATCACTTTTCCATGACTAAGAGCACATTAGATATAACGTTGTATCTAAACTCTATGGGAAAACGATAATTATTCCCTTTTTTAATCAAAAAATTGTATTATTAATACTAATTAATCATGTTTTATTTGCCAAAATATTATCATTCTCTACAACCATAAAAGAACTGACATTAATTTGGTGAGGCTTACAACACCTTGATCTCTCAAAATTCAATTAAAACATATAATATAATCTCCCTCAAAATGCAATAAAAACATATAAGAGAATCTCCCTCATTGTATAAGATGACTCCAATAATAAAATAATTCCTCGATCTTTCATTTCACTTGTATATTGTCAAAAGGCCTAGAATTCCCAGGAGGAAGAATGCATTAATTGTTATGGCATGTCTAAACTCTACGAGGGAAAGGATAATTTATTTCTCTTTTTTTATAAAAAAAGAGTAGTACTAGTATTAATTAATGGCTAAGTCACTTGACACGATGACATGAGACACAAAGGACATGGAAATATGAGTGACCGACACGGGACATGACGAACCCAGAAATGAGACACGAAGGACATGTTATATATATATATATTAAAAAAATTGAAAATTACACATACAAAAATGAAATATAGACATAAAGATTCAAATTTTGTTAGAAACTAGAACATTTACATGATACAAATTCAATCATACAACTAGTTACTAGTACTACTTACTAATACTACATTAACAATGATCAAATGACAAACACACAAGAAATTAGAACCATAAGTTGCAACATTCTCATTAAGTCATCAAAATCAAAATTTATAAAAATGTACATAGACACTGAGTCGGAGTCACTGATACTATAGTTGGGAGTGCCAATGTCAAATACAAAATAGGGTAGATATTAGAACCGTAGATGGAAGAATATCATAGCTTATGAGTCGTGACCATTAGTAGTCCTCCATGTCATAATTATCAAAATCAACATCACTACCACTGCTCTCTCCTCCATGCTCCTCCTCCTCCTCTATATCCAATCCAATGTGTGCATATGTTGGTGTGGAGGATGACCCCTCAAGAGGATCACCATCATCAAAAGTGATAGGCTCTAGCACTGATTCATTAAGATCCAAGTTGGATAATGCCAACTCAACACTGCTATCCAAACCCATATCATTAGGAAATACATCCATATCTTTGTCTTTCCCTTCAACCACTCCTACCTCTTCTTGTAAATAAGATGGAGGTTGGTGTGCACATACACAATTCCCTCTTCCTTGGATTTCTCAAGTCCGCTCTTCTTCAAAGTGTATAAATTCCCATATGTGCTCCAATTCCTCTCACAACAAAAGGATGAAGTAACCTGAGAGAGGAGCCTCATGGATAATTGTTGTATAAGAGAGCACATTTCCCCATGAGTTTCCCACCAAACATATGACTTATTCGCCCCCTGTCTTTGAGCACATCGTAGCATTCAAATCTCCCAGAGCCAGTGGAAAACTCTATGAATACCTCCTCCACCTCATCAATGGATGTTATATCATGATATATCCGTCCAAATGCACCTTTCCTCCCCTATGGAATCTCACCATCAATGTGAGGAGGGAATCTGCGTGAAGGCCCACCATTGAGCCAATCATTATTCTAGTATTCAAGATTCAATGAGTGACCTAAACAATGAAAAGGTGTGCAATTCTTATCCCACCTGTTGATAAGAATATATTGTATCATGGTGAATAAGGTCTCTAATGATGTCCCATACTTAAGGAACTCATGTTGTAAAACGATGGTCTTCCTGGACTCTATCATGGAATCCCATTCCTCATAAACCTCTCCTAGAATGGGTTGGTACATGTCTGCAAACTGCAAAAAAGAGATGATAGGGTCCATGATCTTAATGGTAAGATCTACCCTCTCCCACCAACCATCATCTAACACTGTATCCTTGACCTTTTTTGAAGAATCTTGATTTTTATTTTTCCAAAAAGACCAAAACTCTAAAATAAACATGGACCCAAGAGCAGTATAAACCTCCCTCAACCTCTTAAGCATGATGAATGAGGAGGAAAACCGAGTATCAACAATCTTCAACAATGATAGATGTGTGTACTATTTGTAGATTGTGAGGGAATTGGTATGGTTTTGTACAAAATTGCGGATATGGCACGCATCCTCAATAATGCTTTCCATCCATGTCACATCTGAAGCAATAGATTTAAGTGTTAAATTCAAAGAATGAACAATGCAAGGTGTCCAAAATATTTGTGGATATTTAGCTTCCACAATCATGCCAACAACCTTGCAAATATGTGCATTATCTGTAATAATTTGCACATAATAGTCAACACCTACATCTTCAATAACTTTAACGAACAACTCACCCATATATTGTGCATCCTTGTATTTTCCCAAAGCATCCACCGGTTTCAAGAAAATTGGTCCATTTGGGGAAGACACCATGGAATTGATGAGTGGATAATGTGTTGCATTTGTCCATCCATTGGAAACAATATTAACACCAGATGAGGGCCATGATGATTTAATAGACTCTAGTATTTTATCCACCTCCTTCTTTGCATTAACCAATAGTCTAGTTCTAATCCTCTCTAAAATAGGAGGCACATATCTAGTTAGAGCCTGACCAAGTAGAGCTCGACACATATCACTAAACAAAGGAGATTGTGCAACATTTAATGAAGTGAAGTTGAGATAGTAAAAAAAAACAATGGTAAGATCAACCTCATCTCGCTTCTCTTGTTGAAATACTTGTCCATTGACCAATTACCCTCTTTCTTTCTTGTTGAGTTGCAATCCCACTCCCAAATTGAAATTTACTAGACGAGTTCCTCAAGAATGGAAGAGGATCCTCATTTTTATTTTTCTTACATGCTATTGCCACCTTTCCCGATCCAACACTAACCTCTTTTTCCATTTCTCTTCATTTGGATATGCTCATTCATTTAGACGGTCTAAGTCCACAAAGCTGCCCCAACAAATGGCCCTTAACTTAGTAATAGGTGCTCTTAAATTCATTATGGAAAAAATCACATGTCCAAAGAACAATCCATCCCCCCTTTAACTTGGCCTTAAGCCCTTGATGCCTTGTAACATACTTCCACAGTGGATATTTGCTCTCTTGAGCTTGCTATTTTTCTACAACAATGTTTTTTTCAACATTAGAAGCTGCACTTGTAGCTCCACTTGCAACAAATGTGACACTAATAGAGGATGACAAATTTGGAGGATGGGGGGCAACATCAATAGTGGAATTCCTCCCTTTCCTTTGAATTTTTTCAGATGCCCTTGTTGATTGAGCCATGATTTCTATGAAATGAGGAAGAAAACATATTGTTGTAGGAAAAAATTTGAATTTTGGTTGACAAATCTACTTTCCTAGCACTTAGAATCCCTTCAAATATGCAAAATAACCCTCTGCAACACACCAACACACCTTAGAGTTCCAAACTACATGAGAAAATGTGAGAAAATGAGGGTTGGATCACCTTTTTAGATGTCGAGGGTCCCTTTCTACGTGTGACATGTGCCCTGAAATCGAGACACATTTAGGACACGTTTCATGTGCAAATGAGGGTTGGATCACCTTTTTAGAGGTTGTGGGTCCCTTTCTACTCGTGACACATGTATTGAAATTGAGACACGTTTAGGGCACATGTCAGACACACATTGATCATGTGTGTTGTGCATAGGACACATTCCAAACACATGTCTAACACATGTCCTAATATATCCGTGTCAAACACGTGAGATACATGACACTGAGGCCCTGGGGGGCATGTCCTATTACATAAACTAATGGATTTTTATTTACCAAAAGAATCCTCATTCTTCAGTCATAAAAGTATTGACAATAAGTAGGCAACGATTACACCATCTTGATCTTAAAAATGCAATAAAAAGAACTGAAGAGACCACTACTTTTGAATTATAAACAACTAAACATAAGTCTTCAAAGTCCATTAACATGGAGCTAATTATTTCAACCAAGAATGAGACTATTGATATAGATAGTAAAAAGGATATATTTCTAGTGTTGATACTAAGAATATGTGAGAAGGTGCGAAACTAGAAGAAATAAGTATTGAAATCAAAAAAATTGTTGCTAAAGGTCATGAAACATGCATGGTACGTAATGAAACCACCAAACATGAATCTCATTCAAGTCCCTTAATAGGGTTCACCATATTGTAATCTATCAGAACGAAATGCAACAAAGCTCAATAAGAAAGAAAATGCTTGTTGGAAAATTGAAACTGAGGCATGAAGCTCTAAAAGCACATATTCCTTCAAAGAAAAGGAATGCTCGGTTCTACAATATGCACATAGGTTAAAAATAGATTGAAGATGAAACACAAAAATGAGTGCGACAATAAATCTCTAAGAAGGGTTGAGCACATTGGGGTGGCACGTGCAAGAGGGGTTATTTCAAATCCTGGAGGGTCAATAGTATCTTCATTTTCTTGGGGTCTCAACATATCCACTAATAACCAAGCTGAAGCCTATGCACTCTTGCAAGGCTTGAAAATCACCATTAATCTTCGAATATGGACTTTGATTGTGGTGGGGGATTCCTAGAATGTTATTAAGCATATGGTTTTGAATACTATTCCTTGTGATACTCTCTTGTCTTCGATGATAGAGAGGATAAAGCAAGCTACAAATTATTCTCCTATCTGCAATTTTATCATGTGTTGTGGGAAAATAACACCACAACGAACAAATTTGCCAATCAAGCAACATTAGCAAAAGAAGCGAATATTGTTATCAATGGTAAACGGTTTATACCCAACCTATACCTTGAAATGATGGAGGAAAAGACATGTAACTCTCATTTAAGTAGGAACATGGCTCTTTGTAAGGTAAGCATGTCACATGGTAGAGTGTTATGAGAAGCGACACTTCTCATCTTCTCACATGCTTCAACCTATTGCCTTGAATGATTTTGAATTTGTGAATTGTATTTTCCATTATCACTATGGGATTATGGCTCCATGGTTTGGTTTCTCTGTGTGACATCTATGGTTTATCAGTCTGAGCCTCCACCTAGTGAATTCTGGTATTTGGGTACGAATGGTGGTTATGATTCTTTTCCTTTTCTGGTACTTGGGTAAGCCGCCACCTTTAAAACTATTTATTTCTGAAAAATTGGCAAGTATTGAGCTTGTTCCTAATTTTAGTTTTGGAGAGTTAGCTCCTATTTCATACTCTGGGGATTATGTTCCATTGTTTTATGATATTCTATTTTTTATTGGAGATTGTGATATTTCGTGTGACCCGCATTTCGATTATGTCCCTATCAAGGTTGAATTGATGTAATTTGGATAAGGAATGAGGTTGCTCTCTGTTCTAAGGGGCATGTTATTTCTTGGTCTTTATTGTATGCATGTTGAGACTGTCTAACCTCTAACCTCGTGTTGTCCATTGGAGTCCTCTGTTCAACATTGGATAAGGTCATGTTTTTTGTGACCTTTTTGAGCCAACCTGTTCCTAAATTGGGTTTCAAGAGACTTTTTACTGGACCTGAGGCTTGACAGTATAAACAATTTTTAATATCTCAATTTGAGTTGGGAGTTGGTTTGTTGCATTTCACAGATGGATTACAAGGAACTTCAAGAGATAAAGCATGCTCAGTGGAGTCATGAGGAGGCCATTCAAGGAAATCGAAGCTCGATTCTCATAGCTACAATGAAAATCCATGAGTAGGGTAACCATATTACTTCTCAAATAACAACTATTATGGGAACCTTGGTGCAACAAAAATGTCAAATTAATGTGTTGGAGGTAGAATGTAATATGCTCCAGAACATGGTAGTAAATCTAACCAAGGGTGACTAGTTTAGAACTTCTAATTAAGTGCAATTTGTCGACTCAAATTGTGGGAGACCAAGGGAAGAAGATACTATACATTAGCTCCCAGAGAATGTGGAACCGATCAATCAAGTTTTTGATTCAACCAAGGAAGCAATGGATGAATCCACCAACCGTCATGCTTTTTGCTAAGCTTATATGTATTTCAAAGTACTCAACATTTTAGGTTTGCTATGTAGAATATACACTAGTAGGATCTTTTGGAATGTTTTGTATTTGGATTTAGTTATGATGTATATCTATATGATGTAAGCTAGCTCTCTTTGGTTTTTGTTTTAAAATTTTTGACAAAGATTATGATGTACTTTTACTATGAGCTATGTTGCAACTTTTACTCAATATAAAATCTTCCAGTTATTGTTAAAAAAAACAAGGATTGAGCACATAACAAATAAGAGGAAAAACAAATGGATGTTATCACACTCTAATTTTTTTAAATGGAGGACTGTATATAGTAATACTTATTTGAATTCCAGTTTCAACAAAATTAAGATCTTCCTATAATATTATGATACTCCTAAACCACAAGTTAAAAACTATTTATTGGGTTCTATAATCATTGGGATCCTTTTCTCATTTCCATATATAGACACAATAAAAAGATATAGAAATGAGAAATACCTATAAACTTCATCTATTGATTTTTTCCTTAGAAAACATCAGTGCATTCGATAGTTTTAGATGAAATCAAAATATAAATTTTGATGTGTTATTATATTGTTGCAAAAAGAAAGAAATAACTATTTAAAAATATTTTCTCGGTGTACAGTCAAGTTCATATGGTGTTCAATCAAGATCTCGCTTTATATCAATTTTTAAAAACTAAAATAATTTTTTATAAAAACAATTACAAGAAATCGACTTCAATTCTGGATCATCTTCTAGGAGGTAGATACATTTTTTGAAAATATACGAGATCTCGAAATCGACTTCAATTCTGGATCATCTTCTAGGAGGTACATAAATTTTTCGAAAATATATGAGATCTCTGTTGGGAAAGATCCTCTTTCATTAGTCTCGACTATAACTAAGTAACCTTCCTGAAAGCTTCCTTTGATAATTTATTGCAGATTCATTCAATTTCTATGGAGATATTTGAATGTTACGTTTCCCAAAAAAACCATTGATCTTCTCACGACTAGTAGTAACAACATATTTTCTATAACGATCTTCCCATTAGTCCAATCAATGACAATTTTCTATCACCAAATACCTGTAGGTCATTGCTCCCCTATCAGGGGCCAATTTTAACAGGATACAAAAAGCACACAATTCAGATTTATTATGTGTTCCATGACCCAATGTTGTTTTGAAGGAAATGTAATGAGTTTTAGATGGAAATAAGACACCACATGTGGAGGAATTTGCTAGCTCCATCAAAGAACCCTCATGGCTTGGAAAATTATATATCAGGCTGTTTGGTTATTCTTCTAGTCTTTACCTTCATTGGATGCCCTAAATCTTCATATACATATTTTATCAAGAAGAAGTTCATCTATTGATTACATGGTAAGGTACATAATGATATGGTATGGTAGATAATGAATTGGATTCAATTGGGTGTAGCTTAAGTGGTTGTGAGAAAAGTTGTTCCCTCCCCAACTAGGTTCAAATCCTACTTTATGACATGTTTGGTCTTAGTGAGCCCAATTGTTGATGAGCTATATATGATCCATTCACGAGTTGTTGTCTTGACCATGTGCCCTGAATAATTTAGAGTTCACCCTCTATATCATCATTGGAATAAGAATAGTGCTCCAGATGTTTTCCTTGGGATAACCTTGAAAAACAATGTGTTGCATTGCTCTGTATCAGGGTTTGGACATATAACTTGGCAATATATTTTGACAGTGCAAATCATATAACTTGCCAATATTTTGACCTACCTACCATGTTTAGTGTTTTACAAGTTCCTTTGCCGAGCATTAATTACTGTGCATAGTGTGAAAGAGTGAAAACCTTTCTAGCCAGTCAGACCTACCTTGTTTAGTGTTTTACAAGTTCCTTTGGCGAACATTAATCACCATGCATAGTATGGAAGAGTGGAGATTGTTGCGTTAGCTCAAACTACAAAACAAGTTCTTTTAAGCAAACCCGCATATGGAGAAGTTTGAATTCCCTTGATTGTAAAGATTTCTTAAACGTAAAAACCTATTAAAGTATATCACTTACTTATGGAATCAAGAAAATGGTCATTAAATTCCTCAACACTATTGAGGGTTGAGGGTTTCATATTGAGAGAGATGATAGCTTGGCTATGAAGAAATACTGCGTAAAAATCCATCTGCAATATGAGGAAAACAAACAGAGTGGAATCAAGAACAAGGTCATTAAATTCCTTGACGCTATGGAGGGTTGAGGGTTTTGGATTGAGAGAGATGATAGCTTGGCTATGAAGAAATCCTGTGTATAAAGCCGTCTACAATACCAGAAAAACAAAATAGAGAGTAAGTTCTAAATCAATAAACCATGAATGGGAGTAGAGGTACCAAAATATCATGTGCCCTTCTGGTTTGATCTCGTTTATTTTTGCGCAGTTGGGGTGTGCCTGGCTTGCGCTGTAGTGTGCAATGCTCTTAAGTCCCATTAGCAAGCTACTGGAAGTGGACCCTCCCTCTAGAAAAATACATTTAATATCATGTGGTTCTATGAACCACGTATCAGATATTAAACTGATAAGAAGAAATACTACACTTTATCTTAGCCAAAAGGCCGATAAAGGTATGAGTTCCACTTTCCATATATTTGCATTTTATATTACTCTTCTCCTCCATTTCTGGTTCCTTCCACGCATGTGGTGTAATTTCATACACTACATTATCATATACATTAATTTTAATAAATCATTTGGATATGTTTGCTTTTAGTTAATTATTAATTGAGCATAAATTATGAAAAATATTTCTTTCTTATTTATGTGTTATATGGTGAGGAGAAGAAAGCCAACAAGTACGTATATTCATCTCATATTTTATCAGCACAAAGTTCATGGTATGTTGGTACTTATATAAATATGGCATATTTAATCGTTGTTCCACATGCATAAATCTACATAATACATCTCAGAGAGGAGGAAGGGAATGTCAAGTAAGTATACTCACCTTGCAAACAATCAACCACTATGTTGGTAGGAGACACCACTCCCTTATGCATGCCCTCACTAGCATTAGATCATGGTATGTTGGGACCAATATGTTTTCACAAACTAGATCTCACAACCATTGTTTGATAACCCACAAGAGGAGATGATATTTTATAGTGATAGGTGTTGATTAAGGTTGGTTGTTATTGATGTCAACCCTTGAAGAAATTCTGGTAGCGAATTTCGATAGCACAAAGGTTTGGGTAATGTACCCAAGGTTGTTTCATGTATAATGGTATGAGTTTTAATATATTTGAACGTAGTACTATTTTATATGGATAGTACATGTCATGTCATTTCTGGTGGTATGTGGAATGTCAAATAACTCCTCACGGTTTGAGAGTTATG
>ML837843.1:0-21171 GCA_009831015.1 Picea engelmannii | reverse complement strand
ATTTAAATGATAAAGTAAAGTGACAAAGTCAAGAAGGATTATTTAAATAATAAAGTGAAGTGACAAAATCAAAGAAGATTATTTAAATGATAAAGTGAGGTGACAAAGTCAAGGAGGAATATTTAAATGATAAAGTAATGGAGAACTTTCTAATTATGATAAAGTAATGGAGAAATTTCTAATTATGGAAAGTGGTTAACCCTAAAAATGAGGAAAATAGGTTAAGTGACGTATAAATGGGTTAAGTGACCTAGAAATGGGTTAAGTGACCTAGAAGATGGAGAGTATAAATAAGAGGCAAGGCTCTCTCATTTTATATCACACTTGAGAATATTTAATATATATAGGTTATTGAGGTAACCAAAGTATATCTAATCCAAATTTCAGAAGGAAGGTGAAGAAAAGAAGGTTGGAATTCAAGGGAGGATAAATTCTTTTGATGATGCTTTCAAAGGTATGTTATTTACAGACAATCTCACCATTTTTGCGATACATATTTTTCTAGAATGATTCAAACCATGAAATTGATCGGACATTGAGGAAACATATCCAAGTATCTATGGTAAAAAATTAAGCTTGTGGATCATTGTAGTTTTGGAGTTACACTCCGTGGAAAATAGGGTTTGTGGCTAGTCTTGAAACTAGTCTAAAACAAGTGTTTTGGGTAAAAACGTCATAACTTATTCATAACAGATCCAAATTCAGTAAGACCAAATGTGTTGTTTATATTACTATATTTAGTATGTTGTGTAACATTTTCAGATCTATTCAATAAATATTCCGTGTGGGGAATGCTCTACAAAGTCGCTCTCTAGAATAAGCCAAAATTCAACAAGGTATTCCATTCTTGCTATAACTCCTTTTCTGAGATGTTCCAAGTAGTGAAACCTGGAGGAATTGCATAAAACACATTGAAGAACATTGTGTATCAGTTTCAGATCTTTATTCATTACAGGTACATAGTTATGATTATTTCAAGTTAGGGTTGTTGACTAATCCAAAACTAGTCATGTGAGACTAAAGAAAAGTTTGATGAAAATGCTAGTCTCTTGTTGTTAAAGTTAAGGAATGTTTGAAGGTATGTGATCATATACACCAGTTCTATTACAGAGTTACAAATCATATTTGGATGATGATATTGATGAGGGATTTTGGTTGAGGTACATGTTGGGTACATGATTGAGACAAGTAGTTGATGCGTTGGCACATACACAAGGTGTATAGTTGATGATGTTGGTACATATAGATGAGTCATAGTTGATGAGTAGTTGACACATGATTGGTACATACTTGGTACATGGTTGGATGCACTTGTTTATGGTATAGGTTGATTACAAGTTGTTTGGTACAGGTTGGTGCATGGTTGATGCACTTGTTTATGGTAGGTTGATCATAGGTTGAGGTACAGGTGGATGCATGGTTAATACATGGTTCATATTTATTGGTACAGGTTTACAACGGTATATCTCACAGTGATAGTGTGACAGTGGTTCCATCATTCTACTTCTACTTTAGGGAAGTTGGACGGGGCAATGACAGGTGGTTGTAGCCACCTTCCGGTTGTATCCAGAGAACACAAGACGTTGTAGCCTCCTTCTGGTTGTAGCCAAAGAATAGAGGAGTTGGAGATTCCTTAAGGTTGTATCCTAAGAAACAAGGGGGTTGGAGCCTCCTTCCAGTTGCAGCTGGAAAATAAAGGAAGTTGGTGCTTCCAACGAATGTAATTCTTCAAGACATATAAGAAAAAAAATTCTGTGGTTTTCTCCCGCTTTGGGTTTCCACGTAAAACACTGGTGTATTGTGTATGTGTATGATTTTTCATTTGTTCATTGCTTATTTATTTGTAGTTATTGGATGATAATTCTACATTGATATAACACTTTTATTATATGGTTAAAAATGATTAAATTTCTCTATTACTAATTCACCCCCCCTCTCAGTAATCCAACAATTGGTGTCAGAGCAGGTTCCTTCAAAAATCAGTTTAACCACTGAAAGGTAGATCATGGAGAGAAACAACTTGTATAAAAATGGAATACCACAGTTCAATGGACAAAAGTGTACCTTTTGGAGCATAAGGATGAAAACATATATACATGCACAAGGATTTGAAATTTGGCAATCAATTGTAGATGGATACACAGCACTGGCAGTTCCGCCAACAAATGACAAAGCAATGAAACTCGGTCAGAATAATTCCAAAGCCAAAATTGAACTTCTGAATGGTCTTAGTGAAATGATATTCACCAAAGTTGCACATTGTAAATCCGCTAAAGATATTTAGGACAAACTTCAAAATATTTATGAAGGAGATTCAAAATTCAAAGCAACAAAGTTTCAAACTTACAGAGGTCAGTTCGAACAACTTAAGATGAAGGACGATGAGAATATTGCAACTTACTTTTTACGAGTTGATGAAACAGTAAATGCAATCATAGGATTGGGAGAAGAAATCAAAGAATCTATAATTGTTCAAAAAGTACTAAGATCTCTTCCTATGAGATTTGACCCTAAGATATTATCACTATAAGAAAGATTAGATCTTAACTCAATAAGCATGGATGAATTACATGGAATATTCACAGCATATGAAATGAGAACTAAACAGGAAAATCCATATATAAAAGAAGCAGCCTTCGAAGCATCCAAAAAGTCAAATCAAAAGGGAAGGCAAAAAGAAGAACATAGCAGCAGCAATGACATCTCGGAAGATGATGAAGAAGTGGTCAACTTTGTCAAAAGATTGAACTAGGGAACCAACGATAGGTATAGAGGTAAGCTTCCTTTAATTTGTTTTAATTGTGATAGTATTGGTCATTTTGCTAACAAATGTCCTTATAAGAAAAAGAGAAATGATGAAGGTTACTCAAAAGGAAAACAAACATATAAAGGCAAAAGAACCACAAAAAAAAGTTTTCAAGAAAATTTTATGCACCAAAGAAGACATCTCATCATCAGATGAAGATGAAGTCAGTGACAGTGAGACAAAAAGAGTTCTATTCATGGAAGTAGAAGACTCTGATAAAGAAGACTCTGAAGAAGAATATGAAGAAGTTGAAGAAGAATATGAAGAAGTCGAAGAAGAAATTGAAGAGGCAGAATTTGACTACTGAGAGGAATTAATGTGTGTCATAGAAGTTATTAAAAGAGAAAAGAAGAAAAACAAGAAACTACAAGCAGAACTAGACAAGAAAGAAGATACTCGAGAACTAGAACAAATGATCACAAATTTGAAGGTTCAAATAGAAGAAGATAAAAGAATTGAAGAAGCACTCAAAGAAATTTGGAAGCAGAGATTGTCACATTAAGAAAGGATCTTCAAAAGAAAAACATGCAGAACAACTCAAAAGTTTTGGATGACATTATCAGCAGTCAAAAATCTCATCATGAAAAGTCTAGATTTGGATACAATCAGACAAAAAAAGGATTAAGCTCCAAAACAATAGAGCAAGAAACATATACAAAAAGCTATGCAGAAACAATCAAGGGGGATAGGAAGATCTACAAGGAAAATTACAGGGACACTCCTCCACCAAGAAGATTCAGATTTCATAATCAACAACCTATAGATAGGCCTCAAGAAGAAGAAGAATTTATAAGAGTACCTCCTATCAGAAGATCTTCAACTCCTAGGTATCAAACTATCTTTTTTGGTTTATGTTATGCATGTAATAATTTTGGACATAAAGCTGTGAATTGCAAAGCTAACAACAGGAACACAAACAACTTTGAAAGTCATACACAAAGGGGTTATCCAAGAAGGCCTAGTGAAATATAGAGAAGAAGTTACAATAGGTTTGAATCTTTGAGCACTGGAGTGGAATGTTACAAATGTAATAATTTTGGACACATGGCCAAATATTGCAGAATTACAATCCCTCCTAGAGAACCACAACATAATAATAACAACATTCATAGACAAGAACCTCAGAAAATGACATGGATAAGAAAGCAGGATCGACATAGCAATGAAGAATGCACACTCACTTTACAAGCTAAGCAGAAGAAACATGGTTGGTATGTTGACAGTGGCTGTTCAAAACACATGACAGGTGATAGAGACAAGTTTCTTACATTATGAAAGGAAAGAGATGGACCAGTCTCCTTCAGAAATGATGATTCAACTAAAATCATTGGAAAAAGCACAGTCAAAATTGGGAACAAGAATACCAAGGAAGAAAATGTTCTACTAGTAGAAGATATGAAACATAATCTTCTAAGTGTGAGTCAAATGTGTGACCAAGGTCATAAAGTTACTTTCGATTCACAAAAGTGTGATATAAGAAAAGAAGGTTCAATAAAATTGATTTCTACAGCTGCGAGAACTTCAAGCAACATATATGTATTAAGTGAAATTGGAAATGAAAAGTGTTTTGTAGGAAATGAAGATGAAAGTTGGATATGGCACAGAAGAATGGGTCACATGCAGTTTGATAACCTTTTCAAAGTCAGTAGAAGAGAAGAAGTCAGATAAATGTTCCAGATCATGAAACCAACCAACACTTTATGCAAGCATTGTCAACAAGGAAAGCAAACAAAGACCAGGTTCAAATCAAAGGAATATTCAATGATAAGACCACTGGAAATTGTGCATACTGATCTAGTTGGACCAACTACAACAAAGGGTTTAAAAGGTGAGAAATATTTTATGTTATTAGTTGATGATTATACAAGAATGTCCACAGTTTGCTTTCTCAAGAATAAGTTAGAAGCTTTTGAAAACTTCAATATCTACAAGGAAATGGCTGAAAATGAAATGGATTCAAAAATTAAATGCTTGAGATCTAATAATGGAGGATAGTTCACTTCAAAGGAATTTATGGACTACTGCAACAATCATGGAATAAAAAGGCAATTCTCTGTTGCTAGGACACCTCAACAGAATGGAGTTGTTGAAAGAAAGAACATGACAGTACAGAAAATGGCTCGAACAATGCTAATGGATTCCAAATTGACAGATATATTTTGGACATAGGAAATGCATACAATAGTTCACATTCAAAACAGAGTAATGCTCAGAAACAACACTGACAAAACTCCCTACTAGCTATTGAAAGGAAGACCAGCAAATGTAAATCACTTCAGAGTTTTTGGAAGCAAATGCTATATCAAAAGAGAAGATGGAAAAATGGGAAAGTTTGACTCTCGTGTGGACAAAGGAGTATTTGATGGTTACTTAAGTACAAGGAAAGCATACAAGTGTTACAATCTGAGATTGAACAAAGTTGTAGAAAGCATCAATGTAACAATTGATGAAATAGGTTGACCAGAATCAAAGGAAGAAGAAAATGAATCAATGCAACAACTTTTCGAAGAAGAAGTAGAAGATGAAAAGGAAGTAGAAGAGGAAGATGAAGAGAATCTGACAGAAGCAGAAGAGAAAGTTCAACAAGTGCCTCCAAAGACACCTAGCAGATGAGTACAAAAGAATCATCCTTTAGATCAGATTATCGAAAACAAAGACGCATAAGTTGAAACTAGAAGAAGAATCTGTTCACTAGAACAAAAACACCTAGCACTCACATATATGATTGAACCAACATATTTTGAAGAGGCCAACAAAGATGAATTTTGGAACAAGGCCATGAATGAAGAATTGGATCAAATAGAGAAAAATGACACTTGGGAATTGGTTCCAAGACCAAAGGATAAGAATGTGATCAACACAAAGTGGGTATACATGAATAAATTGAATGAAGATGGACAGGCTACAAAGAACAAAGCTAGATTGGTATGTAAAGGATATGCACAGGTTGAAGGAATCGACTTGGAAGAGAAATTTTCCCCAGTTGCCAGAATGGAAACAATCTGATTTCTTTTAGCTTATGCTTGCTCCAAAAATATTAAAGTGTATCAGATGGACGTAAAATCAACTTTTCTAAATGGGGAACCTGAAGAAGAATTCTACATTCAACAACCAGAAGGATTTCAAATGTCAGAGAATGCAGACTATGTGTGCAAATTAAAGAAGGCCTTATATGGTCTAAAATAGGCTCTTAAAGCATGGTAATCTAGACTGGATAAATATCTACAACAAGTAGGGTTCATAAAAGGAAGTGCAGACAACAACCTATACATCAAGGTAATATTTTATTAATTGAAGCTTATGTTGATGATATTATTTTTGGTAGTGATGATGAAAGGTTAAGCTAGAAATTTGCAAAGGATATGCATAATGAATTTGAAATGTCATTACTTGGAGAATTATCCTTCTTTCTGGGACTTCAGATACGTCAAAACAACCAAGGAATTTTTATTTCTCAAACCAAGTATATCAGAGAAATGCTAAAGAGGTTCAGAATGGAATATTGCAAACCAGTTATCACTCCCATGCAAACCAGTTGCAAGTTAAGCAAAGATGATGATTCAAAGTCTATAGATCAGAGGAAATATAGGTCGATGATTGGCAGCCTACTATATCTGACAGCATCCAGACCAGATGTAATGCAGGCAGTTGGACAGGTGGCACGATTTCAAGCTACACAAAAGGAATCACATGTATTAGCAGTGAAGATAATTTTTAGATATCTCAAAGGAACAAAATACTTTGGATTATGGTATCCAAAAAGAAATGATCTATCTCTTATTGCCTACACAGATGCAGATTGGGCAGGTTGTATTGATGACCGACGAAGAACCAATGGAGCAACGTTCTACTTGGGTGAGTGTTTAGTATGATGGCTAAGCATGAAACAATAATCAATATCTCTATTTGCAACCGAGGAAGAGTATATTGCAACAACAACATGTTGTACACAGGTTCTTTGGATGAAACAAACTTTGAGAGATATACAGGTTGAGTATGATGAGCCCATTCCAATCTATTATGATAATACAAGCACCATCAATATTTCAAAGAACCCAGTGATGCACTCCAAGACGAAGCACATTCCAATCAAGTATCACTTTCTACGGGAATAAGTTGTAGAAAAGAACATCAGAGTTGAGTATGTGGGCACAAAAGAACAAGTGGAAAACATCTTTACAAAACCACTTCCACGGGAAGCCTTTGAATATCTTCGCCAGAGACTCAGAGTTATTTCCACTCCAAAATGAATGTTTTTGAATGATTATCTTATATGTCTTAGATGTACACGAGGAAGCACCATAAAGAGGACAATTCAGTTAGGGGAAACAACCCTGGATGGAAAGATACCTTTGCCATTGATGACAAAGGGGGAGAGATTTATCAGATGCAGAGGACAGAGGCATGATTCCAGGGGAAGCAATGGTCACAGAGATGCAGAGGACAGAGGCATGGTTCCAGGGGAAGCATGAGTGATATGAATTAAGTATTGCATGAAATGATTTCAGTATTGCATCAGAGTGTTTCCATCAATGCCAAAGGGGGATATTGTTGATTAAGGTTGGTTTTCATTGATGTCAACCCTTGAAGAAAGTCTAGTAGAGAATTCTGGTAGCACAAAGGTTTGGGTAATGGACCCAAGGTTGTTTCATGTATAATGGTATTAGTTTTAATATATTTGAAGGTAATACTATTCTATATGGATAGTACATGTCATGTCATTTCTGGTGGTATGTGGAACGTCACATAACTCCTCACGGTTTGAGAGTTATGGCCTTACGAAGTTGGAGGACCCTCATATGTTGGCTTGAAGCCCCAAAAGGTCAAAGAAGTCAAAGAGCTTGCAAAGAAGAAATTATTATTTAAATGATAAAGTAAAGTGACAAAGTCAAGAAGGATTATTTAAATAATAAAGTGAAGTGACAAAATCAAAGAAGATTATTTAAATGATAGAGTGAGGTGACAAAGTCAAGGAAGAATATTTAAATGATAAACTAATGGAGAAATTTCTAATTATGGAAAGTGGTTAACCCTAAAAATGAGGAAAATAGGTTAAGTGACCTAGAAATGGGTTAAGTGACCTAGAAATAGGTTAAGTGACCTAGAAATGGGTTAAGTGACCTAGAAGATGGAGAGTATAAATAAGAGGCAAGGCTCTCTCATTTTATATCACACTTGAGAATATTGAATATATATAGGTGACTGAGGTAAACAAAGGATATCTAAGCCGAATTTCAGAGGGAAGATGAAGAAAATAAGGCCGAAATTCAAGGGATAATAGATTCTTTTGATGATGTTTTCTAAGGTATGTTATTTACAGGTCATGTCACCATTTTCGCAATAACTTTTTTTCTAGAATGATTCAGATCGTAAAATTGATAGGCCATTGAGGAAACATATCCAAGTATCTGTTGTAAAAAATTTAGCTTGCGTGTCATTTTATTTTTGGAGTTAAACTCCCTGGGAAATAGGGTTTGTGGCTAGTCCTGAAACTAGTCTAAAACATGTGTTTCAGATAAAAACATCATAACTTCTTCATAACATATCCAAATTCAGTAAGACCAAATGTGTTGGTTAGAGTAAAGTCTTTAGTAATATTTGTAACATTTTCAGATCTATTCAACAAATATCCCGTGTGAGGCACGCTCTACAAGGTCTCTCTCTAGAATAAGCCAAAATTCAGCAAGGTATGCCATTTTGGCCATAACTCCTTTTCTGAGAGGTTACAAGTAGTGACACCTGGAGGAATTGCATAAAACACACTGAAGAACATTGTGTATCAGTTTCAGATATTTATTCATTACAGGTACATAATTATGATTATTTCAAGTTAGGGTTGTTGACTAATCCAAAACTAGTCATGTGAGACTAAAGAAAAGTTTGATGAAAATGTTAGTCTCTTGTTGTTAAAGTTAAGGAAGGTTTGTAGGTATGTAATCATATAAACCAGGTCTATTAAATAGTTACAAATCATATTTGGATGATGATATTGATGAGAGATTTTGGTTGAGGTACATGTTGGGTCCATGGTTGAGACAAGTAGTTGATGAGTTGGCACTTACAAGAGGTGTATAGTTGATGATGTTGGTACATATTGATGAGTCACAGTTGATGAGTAGTTGATACATGACTGGTACATACTTGGTACATGGTTGAATGCACTTGTTTATGGTACAGGTTTATTACAAGTTGTTTGGTACAGGTTGGTGCATGGTTGATGTACTTGTTTATGGTACAGGTTGATGCATGGTTGATGCATGGTTTAGGTTTATTGGTACAGGTTTACAATGGTGTATCTCACAGTAATAGTGTGACAGTGGTTCCATCATTCTACTTCTACTTCAGGGCGGTTAGACTGGGCAAGGACAAGTGGTTGTAGCCACCTTTCGGTTGTAGCCGGAGAACATAGGGGATTGTAGCCTCCTTTTGGTTGTATCCAAAGAATAGGGGAGTTGGAGCTTCCTTCAGGTTGTAGCCTGAGAAAGAAGGGGGTTGGAGCCTCCTTCCAGTTTCAATTGGAAAACAAAGGAAGTTGGTGCTTCCAATGAATGTAATTCTGCAAGACATATAAGAAAAAACATTCTGTGGTTTTCTCCCAATTTGGGTTTCCACGTAAAACACTGGTGTACTGTGTATGTGTATGATTATTCATTTGTTCATTGCTTATTTACTCTATATTTATTGGATGATAATGCTACATTGATATAACACTTGGATTATATGGTTAAAAAGGATTAAGTTGCTCTATTACTGATTCAATCCCCCTCTCAGTAATCCAAGCTAATTTCAAGATGTCATATATCATTATATGGCATATCCCACTATCATTTCACACACACACACACACAAACAAACAAACAATAGAGGAGGATAGGAGAAGGTGAGAAAGAAAGTACGCTCACCCCACAACACAACCCACAAAAGAGGAGGAGAAGGTGAGTAAGCAAGTATACTTACAACACAACCAATCAAACATTGTATTATTGTAGGAGACACGAATCCCTTTCCCCCATTAGCATAAGGAACATTGTATGTTGGGACTCATACACTATCATAAACCAACACTTATAATCAATATGAAATAACACACAAGAAGAAAGGACATTTATAATTGTCGCAATTATGAGTAAATGATCAAAATTAAAAATAATCTTAAGAAAATTTTGAAAGCTCCATGGATAACAGTTGCAAGTCCTATTTCATAGTTCCCTATTAAATTTTTATATTCTCTAAAAATGGAGTTGTACATTCTAAACATGGGGTCAACCATGGAAGGGCACCCAAGGAGAAAGTCATGACTTAATGCTTAATTGAGAATTGCCACATCAACCATCATGAGGGCTTCATGACAAAAGTGATTGTAACTCTACTTTTTCCCAATGAATTGTTTTTATCTCCTAAAGATTTAATGAAGATTATAGGTAGATTTTGTATAAGAAGAGGGAACAATCAACAATTGTTTTTCATTTGTCTCCAAAAACATGCCCTAAGTTCAAGATTGGGATAAAAATATGGTGATGGAGTTAGATTATATGTACAATTTACTTTCCCATCAAGGAAATGCTCAAATAATTAGCTAGTCCTCCCAAACTAGGAAGCTTCTAAAAGGAGGATTGGGACCATATATAAGTTTATCCTCTCAAAGATAACATTATAGAGTGTGATATAGAGCATTTGAGTAAAATCCAAGAGCACCAAGAAGCACATTAGAAATGAAAGCCCAAGTAAGTGTAAGCACCACATATAGAGGCATGTGGAGGAGTTGGTGCATATGATGGTTGGTGCACGAGGACACAAGGTGCATGCAGAGATGAATGCATGTGGTGCAAACATGTGGAGATATGCAGGCACATGCCAAGTTAAAGTGCATGGAGTGAAGAAAGGAAAATGAAGCAACATCTTGGGAAATTGAAGCAATGCATGTGGAGGCTAAAGCGATAATTGCATGATCATTATGGCGGTTATGATTCAAGCCAACAATAGGAGATTAATTGTTGCGAGAGTTGTATACATTGATGACACCAAGGAGATACACATCCTTGAAGAAGTTAGTTAAGCATTAAGATAAAGCTCATGATCATGAAATGATCAAATTGGTTGGTTAAAAATGTGATTGTTGTTTGGGTTTAGAGCAATTAGTTTGTTAGGAGGCCATTGAGCCAAGTGTTGAATTGTGACACACAAGTGTATTTGTAAATACCATTGGGTTAATTAATGAGAATGAGTGGACTTCTTGTTGGATGGTTTCTTGCTTGATGTGTGTCTCTCTATTTCATCTCCTTCATTTGTTTGGATTCCCAAAAGAATTATGTTGCATATCAAGTTTGGTTGTGTTTTGGGCCTGTCACATGTTGCCCTTAAATCATTTGGTACTAGAGTAAGGGATAGGTTTTAGAGGATGAATTGAACATTTGGAGAAGTTTGTGCCATGATTGTTGTGATTCACGATTATAGAAATGATACCTAAAGGAGGAAGATCAATCATTGGTAATGAATTGTAGGAGCTAAGAAGAAGAATGGAAGGATTAGAGATAAGACAACCATGTGGTGAATTAGAAGGGAATGTTTTTGAACTAAAACTAGAAGAAGAAAGTGGGTGGGAAAATGATCTTGCAACCCAATTGATAAAAAAAATTCAAAAATAAAAAAGAAGCCAGAGTATCTTGTTGATCCAGGAGGCTCCTCAGGTCCAGAAAATGCTCAAAAATGAAAGTTCTTGGAATCAGACGAAACCAATTCCATAGCATCCGGATCGTCGCACTAATTTCGACCATATATTTACTTCCTCAAACATACACCACATGTGAAAGTTATCGCACTTTGATCGATTTCCCAAATAGGCAAAAAGTCAACGCTGATGTTAGCATGACATCATCATGCTGATGTGGTATCGTGACACATGGAAGATGACTGTACTAGTGACATGGCAGAGCAGTGGCATGCTGACTAGGCAAGTGGCAGTTGTGGTCCAATCGGTGATTGACAAGTGTCACGTTGGTGGACGAGTTAAATGGTGCCATGTGGCACCCCATCATTTGTTGGCTGTGATAAAAGTTTTGGACTTCTCCAGATTTGACCGCATGACCTCAGGTTAGGGGAAGCGCTTTGGGTAGGTCGGGTACTAACCCTCCTGCGGTGTTCCTTGTTAAACCATGGCGCAAATAAATATTTAATGTGTGCATATGATATGGGCGGAGGCGAAAGGGGGTTGGGGTCTAGCGCCAGCCTATGATCACATTGCTACCATTGCACCAAAGTCAAACACCTAGACGCTCCACTCCCAGTATAAATTTACGGGCATGGGGGCCACGGTATAAGGGATCAACCACCGGAGGGAAGCAAGGGCGGTGACCAGTGGCCAGGTCGATCAACGCGATCGGGCCCTTGGTCCTATTACATACGCCAATGTGACTAGAGCTAGCGGAGGAAAGGCCAGTGCGCAACCCCTAGGGGGCTGGTGCTTGGCCATATGAACCAATATGACCCTGAAAAAGGTGTGCGCGCCCAGACCATAGGGGCTAAGTTTGATTTTTGTTACAAAATGTTATTTTACTATAGTTTTGGCCCAGATTAGGCGTTTTTAGAGATTTCTTGCCTATTTGGAGGGCGATTTGATCCCAAAAAGAGGCCAAATATTTGTGGGAAGTTGGGCCTCTCTAACTAAGCCTAAAAACTATATAAACCAAGCTTGTTGAGCTTGAGAGGGTGCTTGGTATGCAGGGAATGTAAAGAGGAGTTTGAGTTTATGGCCCATTTCTCATGTTTTGAGGGGCATTTAATCATGTTTTGAGAGGAGATTGTTGAGGCATGTGTGCATCTGCACAAGCAAATCTTCTACAACAAATCAGAAGCATGCTTGTAACAACAAGGAGCCATTTTAAAGAGAACTTGAGCATTTAAAGATCAATAAAGAGGTCCTCCTTTTGGAAGCGGGCCCGAAGATATAGCCACACATTGGTGAACTCCGTTAAGAAGTTCTTGTTGTCTATTTCTCTTTCTTATTGTTGTTATCTTCTCTTATTTTCAACATGGTCTATGATGGTTGAACTCTTTAATCATTCATGAGCATCAAGTTAATGTCAATTTGTTATTAATTCCTTTCATTTTTGGATCACCCATCCCTAGTTATAATGGAAGCTTGAATATAAGCCTAGGTAGATTTTATTAGTGAGATGAAGCATTACTTTGAGTTTGATAAGGTAGAAGATCATTGCATAACAAATTCTTCAAGTAAAAATGTTGAAAGGACATGCAACTTTATGTTGGGATTTTGAGAATCAAGAGAGAGCCTTAAAGAGAAAAGAGAAGATACACATGAGTTGGAGAAAGAAGGTCACAAAGATGTGAGAGAAGTTATCATCCTTTGATTACAAACAAACCATGTTCAAACAGATGTAAACTATTTGGCAGAAGAAGAGTGTGCAAGAGTACATCAAGAAATTTACATATTGTTAATATGTGGACATCGAGAGAAAGAATATCAATAAATCTTGAAGTATGTAAATGACCTAAAGTTTTGTTACAATAAAAGGTGTGCTCATTTTCACCATAGACATCATAGAAATATTGTCACCCAACCATAGGCACAAAGGCCACCCCTGAGCACCTTAACCTTGTCAGACAGAATAATTCTGGAAGCAACCCTAGAACCAATATTCAACCAAAGTAGAGTACCTCTCTCTCAAGGCTAGCGTACCAAGTAGAAAGTCCAAACCATAACCAGGAAGAAATTCCAACTATAACCAAAGACCAAGTCACCATTGCAACAACTACAACTCTCCTCCATTCATGCACACCACTTGTCCTTATGCAGTTGTGAGAGTGAGTGTGAAAAATGTGCTCTAGCGCCCTCTTATTTATAGTCCTGCAAGTGACCTAACTGGGCCAACTTCTACTTCTGGAGGATAATAATTTAATATAACTTATTATCTTGAGTGGACTTGTCTTCTAAGGTTATTTCCTAACCTTCTAGGGTTTCACTTGCTTCCCGAAATATTCTATACTCATCAAAGGTTACACGTAGAGGTTAATACCTCCTGCGGCTACCATAATATCAACACTCCATCCTAACTAGGGAGGTATTAAAGACAATGGTCTTGAGCACAAACAAACCATTCAACTGGTAGCCTCATCATAGCCACACAGGCTATCTCATGATCAAATCATGAGCACCATCGTCACTATCTAACTAGATAGTCTCCATGGAAATCAGAACAATGCCATAATATAATGAAACTGTATCTATTCATAGTATTATACAACTACTATCCAGTGGTACACAACCACTCCTAGTAGCAGATTGTTGCTAACCAGTGACACACAATCACTACCAATGGATCACATCCACTACAGTAACATACAACTACTGTCTAGAGACATACAATCTCCACAACAATCATATCATCTGATATCAACCTGCATCAACAATGTCATGATACAAACTGAGTCATCTGGGCCATTCTTCCACCATCATCTGTGAGATTTGGAAGAGCATCTTCCCTCAGAAGGTTAAACATTAGCCATGGGCTATCTGGACTATTCTTCCCAAACATAGAAGAATAATTGTCCCTGATTTTTGAACCTAGACCATTCAACCTAACTGGGCCATTCTTCCATCATGATTCACAGTGAAACCTGGAGAGAATGAGTCTTCCCTAGGGAATGAATGTCCTTGATTGTTGAACTTGAACCATTCAACCTAACTGGGCCATTCTTTCGACACTAATCACAGTGCAACCTAGAGAGAATGAGTATTCCCTAGTGAATGACTGCCTGAACCATTTCCTATGGAAATGATTGTCCTACACCAACCTCCTTTATCAAACCATTCTTTGAAACTACTCACAACTATGAACTTTGAAAGAATGACTGTCCGAAGAGGCAGACCATTCTTCTTGACCACTTGATCTATATTTATGAGCGAAACGAAATGAATAACTTCTATTGAATAAATAAAATAGGCTAGAACTGTAAAACTACATAACTGAAAACAACTTGCTCGAATGGTGGTAGTTATCTATGATAAGAGATGTGGCTGCTACATGCATCTGTCTAAGAAGAATGATTACAATGAGGCTCCATAGGCCTTTTTAACATTACTCATGAATTCCAAAACCCTATACATCCAAAAACCTAACCCTAGGAGACGAAATGCCAAAAGTTATGTGGGCCAGATGTGTAAGTTGGTACCTTAACTTACCGAGGTCATAACTTTTGCTTACGACCTCCATTTTAGGCACGTAATAGCCCGTTGGAAAGGTATTTTTGAGAAATACAAATTATGCCATCAAACTCTTACTTCGTCTACAGTTTGACTGTGGAAAGCCAAAAAAACATTGTTTAGGGCCCCAAAACGGCCTTAGAAGTACATAAAGATGTACTGACATGAAAAATTCTAAAATAAGCCAGTTGGATTAGGTGGACGGACACCCATATCCACCTGAAAGTTGTGTAGGGATTCAGACAGCCTCGAAAGTGTAGAACCCATAATTACAAAGAATTACAGAAGGATGCGTTGAACTAAAAACTGTCAAGAGGAGCCAGTTGGAATAGGTGGGTGGCCACCAATATCCACCTCAACCAGTCGTCTCCCCTTAGGAAGTAATGGTCTCTGTTGTGCTGAGTTCCCCCATCAGGTGAGGAAATTTCTGTTGAATTTGGCTCCAGGTGAGCCACTTGCCTTGGTGAAAAAGTTGCCCTACCTTGACAACCCAATAAAGTTGGATCCTCTGTTGGCAAGTGCCCTTGACCTGTGTGTCCACTATATGATCAGTGGATGCCTATTCCATGCAGTCATGGTTGAGCTCTATTGGTGTCAACTGTTTTGCGATCTCCGAGGTGTCCAATAATGGTGAAAAATATGGTCGGAGGAGGTCCACATTGAACATTGGGTGCAAGCCAAGGAAGGGGGGAGTGTTGAGCTCAAAAGCATGGTCACCCACAGACTTGGTGATGGTGTAAGGCCCATAGTGAAGTGGATGGAGCTTCTAATGGGGCCCTATAAGGCATTCTTTCTGCAAATGTAACCAGACCTTGTATCCCACCTGAAACTTGTACGGTACCCAGTGTTGATCATGACATTCCTTGTACTTGGTATTGGCTTTCTACAAAATCTCATGGACCTATTGGCAGATGTGTTGAATCCGCTCAATGATTCTAGTGTCTTTGTCGGCCTCAGAATTAACATGGAAAGAATCTGTCTATGTGGTTGCAAGTGGTAGTGCAATATCAATGGGACCCAAGGGTTGGAATCCCATCCCCACATGGAAGGAGCTATGGTCATTGGAGCTATGGAGAGACCTATTGTAGTTGTGCTAAACATAGGGAAGACTCTCATCCCATGTACGCGGATGCTTAGAGTTATACATGTGCAGGATGTGCACAATCATCCGATTGACGACCTATGTTTAGCCATCAGTTTGAGGGTGGAAGGCACTGGATATAGTGAGCTTGGTGTCCAACAATGATGAGAGACTTGACCAAAATGTGTTGAGGAACATGTTGTCCCAATCGGAGATGATAGTCTGTGGTATCCCAAAATGGACCCACACTCGTTCGAATAGCTTGGAAATATATGTCATTGTGATGCTCTTCTTGCAGGCTGTGAGAACGACCATTTTCAAAAACTGATCAACCACCACAAATATGCAATCATTTCCTTTCTTGGTGGATGGAAGGTCAGACATGTAGTCATTGAGATGGATTCCCAAGGCCTCTCGGAAGTAGGAAGAGGGATGTGTAATCCTTGCTTCTCGATGGATGGCTTGGAAATGGCACAAGCAGTGCAAGATCTGATATACTTGCTGACGTCCTATCGAAGTTTTGGCCAATAAAAATGTTTCTGTAGAATGACCATAATTTTCTCCATGCCAAAATGTCCTGCCATCCGACTGTAGTGAGCCTCCAAAATCAACTTTGCATGCACGATTGCAGGAACACAGAGATGTCCCAGATGGCATAACAGTCCATCCTGAATGTGAAAATCGGTGACATTCACGCCTGTACCCAAGAGATTATAGGTGGTGGAGAAGTTAGGATCTCACTAATAAATTTGGGGCCACTCCGATGCCTCATGTCGACATGAATGGAGCACGGTGGTGAATGCAACCATGAGAGCTCGACTAAGGCAGTCAATGACACGATTTATGCTCCCCGTCTTATAATTGATGTTTAGATGGAACTGTTTTAGGTATGTGGATCACTTTTGATGGTGGTCATTCTACAACTTCCCTTGTGTATGTATGAACTACAGAGGCTTGTGATTAGTGTGGATGATTGTCTCCTTTCCCAGAATGTAATTTTTCCATTGACGACATGCTTGCACAATGGAATTCATTTCCTTGTCATAGGTGGGGTACTTCAGGATGATATATGAGAGTATCTCACTATGGTATGCTACTAGGTGACCGTGCTAAGTGATAACTGCGCCTACAACATAGTCAGACGCATCAGTCTCAATCTCGAACAATTGTTGTAGATTGGGTAAGGAGAGTACTAGATCTGAGCACAAGCGATACTTCAGATCATCAAATGCTCATTGTTGTGCCTTCCCCCATGCGAAATTTTCCCTAGGACCGCCCTTGGTCACTTAGTTGAGGGCCCATGCAATATGGGAGAATCCCAACATGAATCGTTGGTAGAAGTTAGCAAGTCCCAATAAGATCTGAAGCTCGATTAGTGTGGTCGGGGCTGGCTAATCATAGATGACTTGGATATTAGCTGGATACACATGTACCCCATGCTCATCAAAAATGTAGCCCAAGTATTGGACCTTGTTCACGCCAAAGGATCATTTTCCAAGTTGGCATATAGCTTGTGTTGTCCCAGAGTGCTCAAAACATGTTGAATATGTTGCATGTGATCCTCCTAAGTTCTGCTGAAGACGAGGATGTCATTTAGATATACCACCACAAAAGAGTTGGTGAAGGGTCTCAATACATCATCCATCAACCTCATGAAAGTGGTTGGTGCATTTGGTAAGACAAAGGGCATTACCAACCATTCAAAGAGACCTTCTTTAGATTTGAAAGTTGTCTTCCATACATCAGTCGGTTTGATAGACTTTAGGTCAATCTTGCTGAAGAAGTTTTCTCCCTTGATTTGGTCAAGAAATTCATAATTTCGGTGAATTGGATACCAATTCCTGACTATGATTTTATTTAATGCTCTATAATCAATGCAGCTACCAAGTCCCATCTTTCTTTTGCACCAGTATAATCGGGATTTCGCAAGCGAAGGAGTTGGGTCATATGTGCCTCTTTTGAAGCATCTCTCGGATCTGATGCTTGATTTCATCATTTTCCATCAGCGAGCGATGATATACTAGTCCATTAGGAAGAGGTGCACCGGGGTTAGATCAATTGGATGCTTGACTTGGCAGTGTGTCAGTACCTTGGTGGGTGAGGAGAAGATGTCTCTGTACTCTTCCATGATCCTGACCACTTGCTTCTGCTGCAAAGAGAGGCTCTGTGTAGAGGCCATGGATGTGGCAGTGACCTTCTACTTAATATGAGCACAGATCACAAAGAATATGAACTTCCTGGTCTGTGAAATGACCTTACTGCATTTCTTAGCAGAGATTAAAGAAATAGCAGTAGGCAGCGCCAACTCTGGTATCATGTACAATTGTCTACCCAAAGTAATAATAACATTGCGGGGTCTAGAATCATACACAACACATCGCTTCCACAAATATGGTCGTCCTAGAAGAACATCACAAACTTCAAGGGGAGCAGTATCACACAATACCTCATCTTTGAAGGGGTTGATTTCGTAGGGCAGATGACACTATTGGCTGACACAAAGATCTCTTCCTTGGTGAAGCCATCTGATGGTGTAGGGTTGCGGGTACGGTGTCATTGGCAAGTCCAGCCGCTTGACAACCTCTCTTGAGATCAGGTTCTTTTGAATGCCGCTATAGACAATGAAATGAAGTGGAGCCCCATTTACCCACATATGTGAGTGAAAGAGGTGTTCCCCTTCCTCTGGTTCTTCAGGTTCGCTTGGGTAGACTTTGGTGGTAGCAACAGTGGAATTGGGTTCGGGATCGATAATCTAATTCTCTCCTTCTAGATTTGATTTGGAGTCAGAATCTTCCTCTGACTCAGAAGCTTTTAGCTTGGCCACCAATGACTACTTGGAGCGACATTCTTCGGTGTTGTGCCAAGGTATTTTATGGTATTCACACCACTTTCTCGTGTCCTTCTTCGACTTCTCATTACTCTTATTATGTTGTGAATTGCATTGGTTGTCCTGAGAGTTTCCATCTTTGCTATGTCCTTGTGTTTTGGGTTGGGGCCGCCTTTGCTTTGCTTCGACTGTGAGGAGTTTGAAGATCCAAACTCTCGCCTCTTCTGCTTAAATTTTTGCTTGATATTGACAACATATTTATAAGCTGCACCTAATGATGTGATGTCCAAAAACTCCATTTCTGTTTGAATGTATCTATGCAAACAACCATGATATTTGAGCACTAGATGTCGTTCAGAGTCTTTGATACCCAATTTGGTGCGCAGGGTATGGAAAATATTGGTGAAATCTGTTACTGTCTGGTCCCTTTCCTGATGCAGCGTGGCCCATCTTGTGTACTGATCCTCGTAGCTTCCAACAGGGTAGTATTTTTCTTTAATGGCATCCCTAAAGGAATCCCATGTAGGGGTTGTTATCACACAATTTTTACTTTCCCAAATCCCAAGGCAAGTGGATACATAATTCGCATAACTGGGAATGACCTATCACTATCACCTTAATAGGAAATCCCTTTCTATTTAGGAGTATGTTGCGATACCCCAGGGGAGATGTCCCCAGTGACCTGAGGGTTTGATAAGGCTAATGAAAATGATAAGAGAAATTCCCTCCCCTCTCATAGGTCACTCAAGTTAAAAGGGTTATTTAAGTCTTATTAAACATGAAGCAATAAAATATTATTGTGTACCTGCCCAGAACAAGACAACAAAGCAAAAAGGGGCACTTTCCAACTTCCAAAATGATATTAGTGCTTCATAAGACAATGAACTCTTAAAAATGTGCTAGCTGATATAGAATTGCAACAGTATAACAATTTATAACATCAATAAGAAATTTGCAACAACCATAATAATTATGCTTTTCAATGCTTGATAAAAGACTTAAAACAATAACTTTAACCAGGCAAATTGATAATAGATAGTCACAAGCAGTTTTAGCATTGTCTAACTAGCATAACATATCATTATTAGGGTTAATTTGTTGTTGTTAGATGGTTGTAGCAATCTTTTGCAACAACAACAAGTAGGTTAATGATTTAGGCTAATCTAAGGTTAATAGAAGTTAGTAGGTGTTCAAGAGAAGAGGTTCTGAAAATTGTTTGATCAATCAACACTTATAATGGGTAGACTAGTGCCTTTCTAAGGTAATGGAGTCAATGATGCCAACAACAATTCTTAGATGAAAATAACAATGATAATTTTTAGTCAAAGGGGATGGAGAGGATGAGAGAAGTATTGGTAGCCCAAGGCCTCAAAAATACAACTCCTAGAGATAATTGCTAGAAAGTAACAAAAGTTAGGCCCTATCAATTTCTCTTTTCCTTAGACAAATTGAAATAAAATATGCAATAGGCAAGGAAATAGGGTTACTAGAGTGCTACAATGGTAGGGATCTAGTATCTACTCTAGATAGGTGCCTTTCAATAAATTTTAGCAAGTGGAAGATTATAGAGAAAAAGATAGTAACATATGTCTTTCTTCTAGGGTTTCAAGCAAACAATTTCATAATCTTTAACATGAAACAAGTAAATTCACCATAAGAATTCATTCACAATAAAGAAATGCAGATTTTATACTTACTTCACCAAGAATAATCAAGCATAAACCCTAGTTGAAGATCTTCCACATGAAAAATTTTCAAAATACACCAAGATTTGCCTCCTCCAAGAAGTGCGCACCACTAGATTTCAGCCAATAACCCTTGAAGACGGTCGAATTTCAGACCACCATTTGTGTGATGAGTTAATGATGAAAAAATGAGAGTTTTATCTCTCTATTTATACAATAATTATGACCTTTAATTAATTTAAGGTCACCAAAAGGCCGACATGGCCAAATTACATGAAAAATCTAGTTTTTACATAAATTCAAATAATTAAACCCTAAAATCATTTTTAGAGGTGACATCATGCCCTTCTAGGGTGGCATTGAGCCTCCTAGGTGAAACATTGGACCTCATCTGCAAAACGTTAGGCCTTACAAGCCCCTAGATGATGCCACAGATGCCAATTAACACACAACTGCCTCCGAAATTCCAATCCTGACGTTGGGTGACGTCTAGGGTCACAATTTTGATGTCATGGGCCTCCCAAGGCCAATGTTCAGGTAGAAGAGCAAGAT